>PVIW01005030.1:0-42184 GCA_004026585.1 Noctilio leporinus
ATCTCCTCTCCCACAGTCAATCCCACATGTTGTCCACGTCCCTGGGTCATGTATACAGGCTCCTTGACTAAACTGTTCCCCCTCTTTGCCTCCTTCTCCCCCTCCCCCCTCCCCTCTGCACACGGTCAGTCTGACCCTCCTTTCCTGGCCTCCAATTCTATGACACTAATGAACAAAACAAACAAAACAGAACCAGAGGCATGGAAAGGCACCTCTATTTTTCATCAGTGTCATGTGACACTTGACCTGAAGGGCACCTGAGAAATCATCCGTTTACCTTTAATTTATTTATTACTATTAAAAATAAAAACAAGTTTTAGAGAAGTCTTAGGTTTACAACCAAAGTGAGAGGAAGGTGCAGAGACGAAGCACATGTCCTCTAGACTCGAGCTCACTCGCCAAAATGGTGTTTTTCAATTCTTTTCTAACCAAGGATGAACCTCCATTGACGTGTCACAATCACCCGAAGTCCATCATTTCCATTCGGGGTCGCTGTCAGCGTTGCACATTCTTTGGGTTTGGATGAAGGTACCATGACCTATTCCATCATCGTAACGTCGTACAGAGTAATTTCCCTGCCCTGAGAGTCGCCCCTGCTGCGGCTGCTCACCACCCCCACCCCCACTCCTTCACTGCAGCCAGGGGAAGGTTCTGGTTTACAGGTTACGCAGATCGTGAACAGCAGCACTGGACCAGCCCTTCTGAACCCTCAGTCTAAGAGTAACAGCGACTTCCCGTTAAAGAAGCACCTTGGTTTTTACTCATTTCCATGAGTCCAGACACGAAGCCTAGACCTGCATCAAGCTCCGGTTCTTTACCCAGGACCCCCCTGCAGAATGGGAGCTCCCAGGCCCAGCCTGCGATGCCAAGGCCCAGAAGCCCAGCCCAGAGGAGCATTACTTGTACAGACACCAAAGCCACTCCCCTGAGACAGAGGGGAAGGGCCAAGCACAGGTAGGTTGTGGGGCCCTGGTGCGCGCTGCGGGGAAGGAAACTGGTATACAGAACTCCTGGAAAGGAGAGGTGAGGCGACAGGGCATGTGGACTGGTTATAATTTGACTTTGAGTATGGGAAGAAGAATGGAAAATTCCTATACAACTCAACATACAGAGGAAGGCAAGTCCAGGGGAGTAGGGCCGGGAGTGAGTTTGAGAGACTTCCAGTACTGTACATGTGCGAATAGATGCCTGCCACCTTCTCTTCCGTGTGTTCTCATTTATGCCTCCTGATGTGTCTCCTAATTGGACCTTTCTTGCATGTTACCAAAAAGGAGGCGTTGTGACTTAAATTAGCCTTAAACTAGGCTGGAACCCAAGTGCCTAGAGAGTCCGAGACCCTTTATTTCCAGGCACCCAAGCTTCTTCTAGGGCGACCCACTTGTCCCAATTTGCCCAGGACCTGGTTGGTTTGGAGACTGGCGTGCTGGCCGTTGAGGTGAACTCAGCTGCTCCCTGCTTTTGCCCCCTGAGGGGGGACTGGTGTTCCTGCCCAAAGCCACACAGGCCCCCTCAGGGCCTGAGTCAGGCCTGCTTTGCTCATTGGTGGCACGGGCTCTAGGGCAGGCAGCAGGGTGGCCCCCTGGTTCTGGGTGGAGATGCGGTGGAGCCCCGGCCCCAGGTCGGCCGTGTGGCCAGCCCTGTCACACTGCGTTTGGCTGTGGAGCGCTGGTCACCACAGGCGAGTGCTGTCTGCCCAGTTCTAAGTTAGCCCAGACTGAGAGGCTGACCCACAGGAAGGCAAGTGACTCATCCTTCAGGAAAGCCCATTCCTGCTGTTTCTGCCTTGGGACAAATTCAGGTGCGAGGATCAAACACTTACGTCGACTCAAGTGAAAATGGACTTGGCTGGCAGGGTCCAAGGTTCATGGCAACGGGGAGCAGCTCAGGGCCCAGCTAGTGCCGGGCTTGCACCGCGGGCGGCTCCCCGGGGAGCTGGGCTCCTGGGGAGGAGGCTGGGTGTGAGGACATTGCTTAGAGGGAGTGGAACCCTTTTCCGGCAACAGAGCCTTCGAATGAGGACGACTTGCCCACGACCTGGTCTTTGCTTTGTCGGGCGGGGGAGGGAAGGGCTCGCGGCTGCGCTGGGTACGGCTGTGGCCAGGAGAGGGTGGGAGGAGCGGATAACCGGAGCAGGAAACTGCCCGCAGGGGAAGTGGGGGAGGACGTGGCCTTGTTCTCCACCTGCTGCTCAGGACATCCCTCCCCAGGCGCAAGGTGGAGAGGGCAAGGGCCCCTGGGCGTCATGGAAGAAGGCATTAGGAGCGGGGAAATAGGTCTTTTCTCCCCCTCCCGGTCCAGCGGCCGCAGCCTCGGTTCATGGCCACAGTCCATGTCACGGGATGTTCCCCAAGCTTACGGATCTCGTCCTTGTCCAAGAGGCGCTGGATTCCGTGCGGAAGCCTTTCCCACGCTCCTGCGGGCTGTTCCCCCTTCGCTGAGTACCTACGCCCACCCGTGCACCCGCTACAGGGCCTCACGCTGTCTAGAGCAGTTTGAGCTTCAGTCCATGGGTACGTGCAGATTGTACCTTCTTTCGGGTCCCCTATAAGGGTCTCCTTTATGGAAGTCACCCCTTACATTTCACCCATGTCCTTCCTTTTCTGCGATGCCCTTGTTTCCGAAAATCTTGATTATGAACTGGGGGCCTCAAGTCCTCAGTTGGGAGAAGCCAGCATCTAAAAGGCTTTTCGGCTCAGGAGGGGCCCGGCCTGCACCCCTGCTCCCCCTCCTGGCCCTTGGTGCTAACCAACCCATGATGCTCAGCTGGTTAACGAGGTGGACCCCCCGTTTCCAGAGTGAGAAACATTGCCCCTCGGAGATAGCTGCATGGGCCAGGAGGGAGAGGGCCGGAGCGGCTGAGCACGCTGCCCGGGACAGCAGGACCTGGAGGGTGCCTGACTCGAACTGGGGCTGAGGGACACGTGCTGACCACTGTCCTCAGGGGTTGCCTCAGGACCAGCCAGGAAGGATCCCACACCAGGGGCCACGGGATCACGTGTGGTGGAAGAAAGAATAAAGTCACAGATATTCTCTGGAGTCAGAGGGTGTTCTGTGAGCTCCCAGAGTGGGGTTACATTACTGACCCCCAATGGGTGAAGACGGTCACCTGGGCATCGCGGGAGAACGTGCTCAAGTGGAGGAGCTGGGCTTCCCCCGTGGGAACGTGGCCTGCACCCCCCATGGGCAAGGCAGGCTTGGGGGGCGGGGCCACGCCGCCCAGGACAGTGGAAGGTGCTCACCCAGGACTCCGCTCCTGGGTCCCCTTCTCCTCTGCTAAAGGGCTCCAGGACGTGGTGCATCTCCTTGTCCCCTCGTTCCTTCCTTGCTGAAAGCAAACCAGACAGCTTGGCTGAAATCACTCATGCCGTTTTCTAGAGGAAAATCTAGGCAACAGGTCTGGAGGGCCGACGCTGCAGGGGGCTGAGGGTTCCCTCTTGTCGCAGGAGGGACACCGCTGACGGGACAGCGTCTCAACAGGTGCCGGTTTATTGCGCTTGAAACCAGCTGTCACCCACGGAATGACACACACCATCTTGGTCGGCACAAGGTGACGAGCCCATGGCCAGGCCCTTTGGGGGCTGTTCTCTGAGGACAGCAGGTTTTCCAGAGTTGCCGGGGTCTGAAGTGACACGCTTTCGAACGTTCCCCTCACATCGTGACCTCTGGCTAGCGGGCCCATGACCCCTAGTCACGGAACCCGGGTCAGATGGTCAAGCCCACTTCCCCAGCCTGAGTTCAAGGTGCATGTGGGGCAGGGAGCCCCTGAGACAGGAAGACCAGGGTGTCTGGGCCTATGTGGAATTTCTTCCAGAACTTCCTTCTTTTAGGAGGATAATTAGACTTGTTAAACATCTCATAAGATGCCTGCAGATTAGCACAGCCAGACAGGCAAACTGGGTGGGTGAGAGCCAGGGCGTGTGGCCAAAGAATCTTTTGAGTGCACCCAGGTCTGCGTGCCAGGCCTCCTGGAACAAGGGCGCCGCAGGCTGAGAGACAGGGGCCCTGCGGTGCCACCATAGCACACAGGGTGCCCTCCCCAGAGCTCCATAGGAAGGTCAGTTCAGTTAGGTCTGGACTCAAGGGTGGCTGGGTTCATTTGGAGCGATGGACGGGAGAGGCGGCGATGTTTACGTGCAGAGCTTCCCAGTGTCCTGCTCTCCAGTGTGGCAGGGCTGGCTCTCACCTCCTCCTCCTCCGACCCCAGGAGAGACTGGCTTGAGCAGCGCCCGTCAGGGTCCATGCGTAGGCAGCCTCGACCCAGGCAGAGCAGGTACACCCGAGGACGGAAGTGGGGAAGAGCGGAGACAGTCTCACTCACAGAAGGTCTATGAATTAATGCTCTAGCCACACTTTGAAAGCCTTCAATGATCTCAATGGGGCTCAAGTCTCCATTTTGCAGAAAAGGTGGTGAGATGCAAAAACGGGAAATGACCTGTCCAGTACCTCCCTACACAGAGGGCCAGTTAGAGCTCCAACTCACGCTGGGCTGTCTCCCCCCACTTCATCTGAGTTGTTAGGGACCCTCTGTTGGACTTGACTTCCGGTCATCGATGCCAAAGTCACCAAGCAGCACGTGTGAGCCAGGTCTCTTCCAAAAGTCCAGGAAGTACTCAGACACTGAGGTCCACTGGAAGAGTGGGTCTCCCACCCTAGGCATCTTGCTCTGGTGCAGGACTCGTCCTTAGGGAACTGTGGGCTGTCACATCTGGTAGGATTAGGGTTCTGGTTCTGCTCTCTTGGCTTCTAGCCGAGGGCCCTTGCTCATGTACTGGGATGTTCCATTGGGGGCTGATATCTAATGCTGGTGACACTGATGCCCAACACTTGTCCAGGGGTCGTTCTGCTGTGATATCTGCAAAGTTCATCAGTTCCACCTTGAGGGACGCCAGGGGTGCTTTCCTCCCTGTGAAATAGGAGTAGAACACGGAATAGCTCTAGGGGGTTGCTTCTCCAGGTTCTGCCAACCGGAACACCTCTATGTTCACACAGAGGGAAAGCCGCTCATCATCCGGCTAGAAGAACATAGCAGCTCTTGAGTTTGAAGGAAGAGTTGAGCAGAGAGGCTGGGCCAAGAGCCCCTCCTGTCTCAGTGGGACCGAGGCCCGTGTGGGTGGACAGACAGGGAGAGGTGTGCAGGGAAGGAGCAAAAGGACAGAACAGAGCAGGTCGACACACCCTGAAGAGGTTCAGGATTTAGAGATCCGATGTTCAACCTCATCTGTTTTGTTCCCAAACTCCTGGCAGCTCCATATCGCCTCAAATCGCCAAACCCCAGGGTCCCAGTTGCGCTGGGGCTCCCACCTGGCTGTCTCCCCACTTGCCGGGCCGCCGGGCCGAAGGCTTGGACATGGCTCTGGGCTCCTTCCCTGACCACTGTCACCTGCAACATCTCAGCCGGCCTCCAGCCTCACCTGAGCGCATGGCTCCTCCTGGGGGCCTGCCTCCCTCACGCTGCCCAGACTCGGCCTTGGAGGGGGCGGTGAGGGAGGCAGGGGTGGGGGCTTCCACGGGCCTCGTTCCCCCAGCCGTGGAGGTCACAGCTGCCGTCAGTGGGACTCGGCTTTCCTTTGTCCGCCCTACGGAGCTGCTTGGCAGGCCAGCCCGGCACAGATGGCACCGGGCTCTCCGCTTTTCAGAGGGACCTCGCGGCAGCTGGGAAGGAGCCTGCGCCCGCCCGCTGGGGGGCAGACCACCCCGGCGGGAGTGCCGAGTTCGCTGGCGGCCTTGGCGCTGGGGCAGGGCCTGGAGGCCCCTCGCGCTGTCACGTGGGGTTTGCCGTGGCCCGTGTTTGAACTTGGGACGCGGACTCCGGTTTTTCCCGCATTGAGCCAGGGTTCCTCGGAAGCCTTCTCACCCGGTTCATCCCCGGACAGCCCGCACTGAGGCCTGAACCAGGGTTGCCCCACCTCTTCCCGCGGCAGGTAGCCACAGTCGGAGCTGGGAAGGGGCTGAAGCAGGAGGAGGGTCACCTTCTAGCCCGGGGTGGGGCCACGAGAGGCCAAAGGCCCAGCCCTCTCATCAGGTTCTAAGGGGAAGGATTTATTTTTCAGACAGCTCTCGCTCGGCCTCCCCCAGCCGACCTGGTGTGCCACCCTCTCTACGGAGCTTGTGGAGATGCGGCGGAGGCTCCGTTAGGAATGGTGTCGCTCCCCCTGCTACCCTGTGCGGCGCTTCCCTGGCCTGGGGGCAGCCCCACGCTGGAGCCACGGCCAGCAGACCGGGAACAGCAAGGAGGGCCTGTGCAGAGGACAGGTGGGTTAGGGACAAGTAGGGAGCTGGGCCGCCCGCCTGGAGAGCATGGTGACTTGGGTGGGTCGCTGGAGGGCTTGGGTGGGCCAGGGGCTCAGCCGGGCCCCATCTGGGTGCGGACGCTGGAGCAGCTGCTGCGCGGTCACCTCCAGGTGAGCTGGGCAGGCGAGTAGGGGTGACCGTGCCGGCGGCCACCGGGGGGCACGGTGCTGAGTGAGGAGGCCAGAACCCCGTCCGGCCAGGACCCGGCTGCCCTGGGGAAACCTGAGGTTTAGGAAACGGAGTTGGTGAAGTCAGCTCCGGTGTTAGCTCTGAGCTGGACCAGCGAGGACCTGGGCCCCGGTTCTGGCTCTGCCACTTCCTGACCCTGGGCTGGATCGCAGGCCTGTGGCTCCCGGGGGGCCGCTGGATGGGTCTCTTGCGTCCGTGGGATGTGCAGACTGGCTCGTCCCAGTTGACTCTTTGGAGTAGGAGCTGCTCGCTCAGAGTTTGTACCTCATTGTTCCTTCTGTGCTCTGGATACTGCGTTGGTTGCTGCCACTGGGGTATATATACCGTGGGAAGGACTTGGGACACGTGGTGGGTCCTGTGACTGTAAAGCCCAAAGACACTGGGTTCTTGGTCAGTGCCAGAAGTCGTGGCCTGGGCCTGGGAGGGCTGTGTCTCTGGGTGTGACTCACTTAAGAATTAGGCAGAGGGACCAGAGTGACATGGTCTCATTTGGGAGATGCTAGCATGTGTGGCTACTGGATACTTGCAATGTCACCGCTGCTGCGAGGAACTGAATTATTACATTTTCTGTAGTTAATTTAAAATTTCAAAACTTGATTCAGTTATTGGGACAACTTAAAGAACATTTGGAACAACTAATTCACATTTGAAGGATGTGACTCTCCTTTCCAACAGCAAAGTTTATAAAATATAAATACAGATCCAGTATTGTTGATGAAAATTTAGTGTCCAGGCAAGAAGTGCTGGGTTAAATACACGCTAGCTCTTAAAGACTTAGTGCCAATAAAAGGATATTAGAAACATTTTTATATTGCCTGTGTGTTAAAATGATAACGTATGTGGATATGCATCCTGGCTTGCGGCTCTGGGGGATTATGCTAAACTTTGGGGCCTCTGGTTTCCCTTATCTGACGTCACTGAGTTGAAAAACCCTTTGGGCTGGTCTCAGGCTGTGGTCAGCTCTGACAGCCGGGGTTTGATGATGACATTTGTCTGGAGGGTGGTGTCCAGTCCCACAGGGAGGCTGGACCTTGGGCCGGGTTGGGACCCCCAGTTCCCACAGCCCATGAGGGATGGAGGAAGGAGACAATACAACTTTTTTTTTTTTAAAGACTTTATTTATTATTTTTAGAGAGAGGGAAAGGGATGGAGGCAGAGGGGGAGAGAGACATCCATGTATGGTTGCCTTTCAGCTGCCTCCAGCCACAGACCTGGCTGGAGACCTGGCTTGCAACCTGGTTATGTGCCCTGGCTGGGAACTGAACCAGCGACCTTTGGGTTCGCAGGCCGGCGCCTATCCACTGTGCCACCAGCCAGGGTGGACAATTCAACTTTTAAGGTACTTTATCTATGTATCAATGGCGAGCTGATAGCTAGATCATGGCTGTTCTGCTGGGGTAAGGGCTAAAAGGGCAGATGAAATGGCTTAAGATCCTTTTCCTCATCACAATGATGCTTGGTGGGGTCAGCTTTTAAAATGTGGGAGGAGCCATGAGGACGGGGCCCTGCAGTTTGAAAGGGTGTAGAAGGGCCCCCCCCCCACCCGTCTACCGTGAGGTCTTTGGATTAAGAGCTGGAATAAGTTGGGGGTGGGGAGCAGGTTGCAGCAGCCACGTGAGAAGCAGCCTTGCCATTTGCAGTCAGGGTCCAGCTGGGCTAGTGAGGAGGCAGGTGCTCTTGGGCTGTGCAGCTCCAGCTGACCCGAAGCTGCCAAGGGCTCTGCCTGGCAGGCCTGGCCTCTATCTGGACTCTTGGAACTTGGGATATGGAGAGGGGTGACGTGGCACATGCTTTCCTGGACTGTCATACAGAGGCTGAAGACAACGAAACCCAAATCCCAAAGGAGAGCCGACAGGTTATCTACGGGATGGGGAGTGATTTTGCTCAGTTTTGGCTTCTAACCTGTTAGGAAGCAAGGGAAGTGCTGGGTCTATTGGGAGAATAGGGTTCTGAGCAGTTCACCCAGCCCCCCAAGGCTGGAATATTGTAAACAAGGACCTGTTTTTCTCAACCCCAGTTGTTGGGTTGTACCGCAAGGTGCCATGTGCACGGGACCCCTTTGCTCGGTAACAGGGAAGCTCTGAGGAAGGGCGGAGGAAGCAGACGCTTCCCTGTACCCCAGGTAGTTCCACGTTGAGTTGTCTTACCCCCGAGCAGGAGGGAGGGGGCGAAAAGAAGAGCCCGCCCCTTCTGAACACTTGTAATGGGAAAGGGGCCGTGCGGGGCATTTCTGTACTCTGTATCATCTAATCTTGGTGGCCTTGGAAGGCAGGGCTTTGTAAGACCCAGTTTAGATAAGAACAGGCCCATCGGAGTTAAGTGCATTGCACGAGAGCACAGCTGGTTAAGGGCGGAGGCAGGATTTGAACCCAACTCTGATGCCAAGGGCCAGGGTCTTGAAGGTAAGTGGCTCACAGTGACCCAGAAGGGCATGTGACCGGTGAGTGTCCTCAGCATTGGTTTACTGTATGTAACTCCATCACCCCGCCACCCCCTGCAGGGATGGGGAGCGTGTGTGCCCAGGCAGGGGCAAGGGATTGTTGGTGCAGAGTCTGCCCTGAGTTCCTTCTGCTGCTTGACATTGGGCCTGCTGGGGGCACCAGGGAGCCCCCCTGCGTGTGTTTCCCTGGGGACAGAACCCTGTGAAAGAGTCAGCCCAGCTGTTTATAGTCAGTGTGAGTGATCTGGGTAGGAGGGCCCAGCTGCCTCAGTCTGGGACATGGTTCCGTTCTTTCGGGTGGCTGTTCACATGGCCAGATGGCCCTGGGGAGTGTCCCTCCTAGGACCTGGAGTCTCAGCTGGTGCTGGAGTGCCGAGGATGTGGAACTCAAATGTGACATAGCTGCTTACATATCCGTGGGCTCCCTGGGTGACCTCCCTTTCCCCTGCCCAGTTCCGGGGCCCGAGAGTGCCATTTGCTAGATGACCACTGAGTGTCGCCCTCGCTCCACTTGAGGGCCTCTCTTTCTGCAGTCTGGGCCTCCTTGAGGCCTTGGTGGGTGCTGGCTGGGATAGGTGCCGAGAAACTGCCACTGCCCTGGGGCCTGTCCCCACGGTCCCTTTCCACAGGCCAAGGCAGGAAGGAGGGACGGGCCCACCATCCCCATGCCGCGACTTGAAGGTCCGATGGGGAGGGCTTTGCTCTCTTCTGGGCACATCCACCCAGAACAGGTGCCTGTGGCGGGTTGAATCATGTCCAGCAAGCTCAGGTGTTGAAGTCCTAACCCCCAGTAGCTCAGAGTGTGACCTTATTCTGCAATGCGGCTGTTGCTGTTGTAATTAGTTAGATGAGGTTATGCTGAACTGGGATGGACCCTAATCCAATAGGATGGGGTCCTTGTCACGGGGGATTTGGACACAGAAAAGCTCTCAGGGAGAATGCCCGCTGAGGATGAAGGCAGACATAGGGGGGTGTTTCTAAATGCAGTGACCCCAGCAATGACCAGCACACACAGATCTGCCCCAAAGCCTCAGGAAGAAGTGACCTTGCTGACCCCTTGAACTTGGATTTGTGACTCCAGAACTGGGTCACAGTAACTTCTGTTGCTGAGCCACGCAGTGTGTGTGGTCCTTCACTATGGTTGTCCTGGCTCGTTAGTACAGCGCCTGAGTCTGAGTGTGGCCCTTCACTATGGTTGTCTGGCTCATTAGTACAGCGCCTGAGTCTGAGAGACGGTATTGGGTCCTCCATGCTCCCATCTGGGGCTCTGTGATTGGCTGGCTCCCCTGCTCTGTCCCATTCAGCCCCCTTCTTTCTCTCCTCCTTCCTCTCAGCCTTACCGTGTGCCCCTTACTCCCAGATGCCCCACCCAGATCAGTCCCCCTCACAATCCGTTCTTTCAGGAAGTTGGATTCGACCAGAAGGCATCAGGAAAGCAATCTGATTAAACTGATTCTTACTAAGGGGTGAGTGACTAACACCCGAGTGGTGTGATTCTAGGGAAAGGTCTCGCTTTAGCTCCCCTGGAAGCACTTCCATGGTTGAGACGAGTCTCTTGATTACGGAAGGGGACTGTTTATTAAATGAAGGGTATGTTTGTCACAGGAGTCCTTGTCCCTCAGTAATTCATTAAACATGGTGTGTGTTTCCCTTGTGAGGCCATCCTGGAGGTGGTGTCTGAGCTGCCGACCTGGAGGCTTAGGACTGGTTCTGGCTTCCTCACAGGCAGAGGCCTCCTATGCAGGCCCACCTGTCACCCCGGCCGGCAGAAGCATGAGCTTGTCATCCCTCCGCAGGGACGGACCAAGACCAGAGGTCTCCCTAGCCCTCTGCCTCCCCGCACTCCGCCCAGCCTCTTAAACATGGTTGCTCCCTGGGCTGTTTGCAGCAGCTCTGAAAGGCGAGTTGGCCCTGCGGGTGGGTGGTGCTGGCAGCTGGACGCAGTGGGCCTCCTGGGAGCGGGGCTGGCTGAATGGACAGTGCCTGGAGAGTTGGCACCAGGTGGGCCCCGGTGCCTGGCTTTAATGAGAGGTGACCTCTGGTCTTCAGCTGTGGAGGGCTGGTGAGGTGGGGGGGCCTGAGGGTCTCTGGGGGGGAGGTGCAGGAGGCGGAGCTGCCTTTTGAACCTGATGGAAGAGCTTTGTTCTTCAGGAGCCCGAAAGAAGGGGGTAGAAGCCCTGGTACCCAGGCGGAGGGCTGGGAAGGTGAGCAGAGCCCCTGCTGGGTAGGCGCTGGGCGGCTGGTTGCCTCTTCCATGCCAGTATCCCTCAGGACTGGTGTGTCCCTCCCTGCAGTCCTGGTGTGGCCGGCGGGCCGGGACAAGCCACACTGAGGGAGGGGAGGAACTCATGGTGTGAGAAGTGTCCTTCTTCCACTAGAGCACCTTTTGCTTTGGGGACCCTAAACTCTTCTGAAACCCATACTCCACGTTCTCAGGGCTCCGAACTGATGGCTGGCTCGGGCAGACCCGAATGGTCACGGTAGAAATTGGAGCTGGCGAGAACAAAGGGTGTTGTTACCCATCAAGGAGTTCCCAGAAAGCTTCCTGGAGGAGGTGGCCTTGCGGGATGGATGGGCTTATGCTGGAGGAAGGGGCAGGGAGGCCACCCCAGCTGAGGCCGCCCTGTAGACAGAGGCACCCAGGGAGAAGTGAGCGTGGGGTGCAGGGACAGCCGGCGGCTCCCCAGGCCCTTTGGCTCTGGGATCCTGCTATCCTGCTCAGACTGTCCCACTGGGTTTGTGCAACTTTCCCGGTTGTCTGTGCTGCACCAGGAGACATTCTTTACCGGCCTGGAGTCACTTACCTGCCCCCAGTCATCACTCAGCAGACACTGGCTGGACCTTCAGCTTGCTGGGCGTTGAGGGTCTAGTCCCCAGCCTGCAGAAGGCTATACCGGGGGCAGGCGGACGCACGAACCAGTGTCCACGTAGTGTGGCCAGGATGGGCTCACACTGGATGCAGAGCTGGCCCCTGAGAAGCTGGGGTCCTGGCTGAAGCCTCGGCCGTCTCTCAGAAGCTTGGAGGCGGTGGGCCCTTCCTGCCCTGCCGGGCAGCCGCAAGCAGGGTGCCGGTTCCCAGCAGCAGTCACAGGCCCCGGCCGGGCGCCCTTGTTCCCCTGGTGCCAGCGCACGACGGAGTAGCAGGGCCTGTTTGGCGGGCCTGGCTTCCAGCATGAAGCGGGGAGCCCCGGAGGGTCTCGGGGCAGACACAGGGCGCGGCTCTGTCTTCCCATAGCCTGGGACCTGCAGCGTGTGTGGAAATGCGATTTGTAAATCGCTGTGCTTGATTTCCACTGTTCTCAGGCTTCAGTTTCCAGAAACCAAGGGTCGGTGTTGTGGCTGAAATTCTCGTCACCCAGAGTTGTTTACGCGCAGTGGGGTATTGGTGACGGGAGCGGCTCTGAGCAGGGAAGGTCCCGGGACTGGGGTTGCCCTGAAACAGGATGGGGTGTGTGTGGGGCGGCCCCCCCCTTTACCATCTTCAGCTCAAAGCCTGCCCCGTGCTCCCCACCAGGGAGGGCCCGGCGAGTAGGGGTGCACCAGCGACTGCCACTCGCAGAGACGTGAGTGTGAGCCTGTGAGTGTGTGAACGCGTGTGTGAATGCTCACGAATGTGTGTGTGTTGGTGTGTGTGCGCACGGGCATGTGTCTGTGAATGTGTGCGTGAGTGAATGCACGAGTGTGTAAGAGTTGGCGAGTGTGAGAGTGTGGGTTTGTGTGTGCAAGTAGGCGTGCAAGAGTGAGTCTGCATGTGCATGTGAGTGTGCATGTGAGCCTGTGCAAGTGTGTGTGCAAGAGTGTGAATCTGTGAGAGCATGTGCAAGAGTGTGAGTGTGTGCAAGTGTGAGTCTGTGTGTGCACGTGAAGTGTGCCTGTGAGTGTGCATGTGGGTGAGCCTGTGCAAGTGTGTGCAAGAGTGCGAGTCTGTGTGAGAGCGTGTGCAAGAGTGTGAGTCTACATGTGCATGTGAAGTATGTCTGTGAGTGTGCATGTGGGTGAGCCTGTGCAAGTGTGTGTGCAAGAGTGTGAGTGCGTGAGAGCGTGTGCAAGAGTGTGAGTCTGCATGTGCATGTGAAGTATGTCTGTGAGTGTGCATGTGGGTGAGCCTGTGCAAGTGTGTGTGCAAGAGTGTGAGTGTGAGAGTGTGTGCATGCACCTGCACTCAGTGTAAGAAAGAAGATGGCTGGGCCGGGAGAAAAGGGCCGCAGGTCTGCCCCGTTGCTGTCTGCCTGCGTGATTGATTCCCTCACCTCCGTCCCTCATCAGGAACCCGGGGTGCAGTGACAGGGACCTCAAAGTCACCTGAGGCTTTCGTGACCTTTGTGTGCAAGGAACGGAGGTGAGGGGTGCCGGCCTGCCTGGGGCCCTGGAAGTGCGTCCTGGGAGCTGACGTGTGTCAGGTGCCCACTGAGGGGTCCTTGAGTCTTTCAAATCACTATGGGTTCTGGGGTTCCTCGGGCAGAGGGGCCCTTTACCTTCCTTCCTTCGCCCCAGTTTTGGGGAAGCTGCCTGGGGCCCCCAGCCTGCTGTCCTCTCTGCCCCTGGCCGAGGCTGGTGGAGGAGAGGGCATCTGGGGCCGCCTGGCCAGCCCGCCGATGCTCCATCCCATTGCTGCCCCGACACCCACAAGCAGCCCTGGCTCAGTTCACTTCAGGAGAACGCTCGGCCTTGCTGGATGCCCTTGTAAGGAGGGAACCCACAGCCACTTCTGGAAGCAGCGCTGGTGGCTGCTTCTCAGGGAACCGGGTGCGGCAGCCTGCGGTGGCTGCTTCCTCCCCGGGCTGTGCAGGGGTCGCGGGTGCTGTGCCCGTGGGGGAAACCTGGCAGGTGACGGAGGGCGCTGGCGCCCCCCGGCCAGACCCCCCCACAGGCAGAGCGCTCTGTTCCCCTGCCCTGCTGGGATCCCCACCTCCCGGGCCTGCCCCTTTTGAGACCCCAAACTCGTTTTCAAAAGGCAGAAGTGGATGGAAGCACTGACGCTCGGCCTTCGGGTCACTTGGGGTTAGGTTTTGCCCTCACTTGTCAGAACCTCCCTCAGCGGGGTGCTGACCAGGTCTTGGAGACATGGGTGGGGCACCTTTGGGGGAGGACAGGGCCTGCTGTTCTGGAGGGCAGCTTCCACCGATGCTGGTGCGTCCCCTCTCCCATCGCACCCCTGCGGCCCCGCCTTTGGAAAAGCATCTTCCTCCTGCCACAGGAAGAGCAGGGACTCAATCTTCAGATGGGAGAGGAGGCCGTCCAATCCCACGAACCTGCCTCGGCCTCCGGAGAAGGTGCTGCTGAGGCACTGCGGTTCCTTCCAGAACCAGGCTCCCCCTCACCTACGTAGGTGCCCGTCCGTTGGCGCCTGAGGCCCAGCACAGGTGGCTGGCTGGGGTGGACGGGGGTCCCAGCCTGTTCTGGGTCAGCTGGAAAATGAGTCCAGAGGAGCGAGCCTCCAGCCTGGTGAGAGGGGCAGGAAGGCAGGAGAGACTTGGCAGCAGGTCGCAGGCTGCTTCTCCAGTCCTGTGGGCTCCACACTTGGGGACGCAGGTGTCGTTGCTTCGAACCAGCCAACCGTGAGTTCCGTCCTTGCATGTAGCGAGGCGTGGAGAGTCCGTCCCTGTCCCGGGTCCAGCCCAGGCGCGGCTTTCTTCTCCGAGAGGGATAAAGGGCCCTTCTCCAGGGAAATGGGCGTCATCGGTCTTGTGCGCCACCGTGGGCCTGTCTCTGAAAGCCATGTCACGGCGTGGCCGGGGCCTGCTGTGCCCGGCCAGGCACATTCCTCTTGCAGGACTGAAATGACGGGGCAGCACGGGAACACGGGCATTGTTTCTGAGGACAACGGTCCATGTTTGGACCGTTCTGATTTACTGTTCATTTGGGGAGTCTGGCCGGTCCTTGGAAAGTGTGGAACGTGCATGTCTTAATAATTGCCATCAAAGCTCACCCTGACAAGGGCTTTCTGGTTCTCTGAACACTGGGGCAGGAGTTGTTTGGGGTCTGGAGACATGTACTCTGAGAACCATTTTCCCAAATGTTTTATTTTTTTTCCAGCTGATTCTTCCAGACACTTGTTGGGAGCAGGGGTGCACTGCTTCCCACCCTGAGTTTTCTTTTTATTTCTTCAAATCAAATGCCCACACTCTTTATTAATTGAACAGTCTTTTCCTCCTTGTGAGAACTCCCAGCTTAAGATTATGGTCTGCACATAATGCTCATGACCATTCATGTGAAAGAAATGATATGTAAAGAATTGAAAAGTTGAGGTTACTTTGAGGATTTCTTGTGTCCATTTTCAGCTTTTAAGGCCAAAGCATTTATAGGGTAGTAGAGGGACAAAGAAATGCAGAACAAGAGCTTGGCATTTTTATGTATTGACCTCATTTACGTATTCGAACAGCTCTGTGGCACCGACTTTATGAGTCCTTCTTGTGTGTGCTTGGAACTGAGTTTTCTTCTTCATTGTTTTGTAAGACTTCCTGGGGTCTGAAGGAGGGGTTGGGGGCCGGTGTCTGGGGTGGGGCAGGAAGCCTGGTCTGAGCACACAACAGCAATTGCTGAGCCTCACTGGGTGGACCTGCTCTTTCGTGAGTTCCCGTAGTTGGGGCGGACAGGAGACAGACATCAGGGAGGTAGAGGCACATCTGTGTTCTATGAAAACTGATCCTGAGCCCCTCACGCAGCGGGGTCTGCCTTGACTTCCCTCTTGCCGTTGAAATTGATAACATAGGTTCTCGAGTCATCCTCCTGATGGGGCCCCTGGTGTTGGAACCTGTCCAGGGGCCGGGAGGTGAGCCGAGGCAGGATGCACGCTTGGCCCCTCTGATTATGGAAACGGGGTGCTATACAAATTGAGGGGGTGTGGGTCTCGCGGCTGCACGCTTTCAGGGCGAATTGTTTGGGGAGTCAAGTGAGATGGGAGAACCAGTATTTTTGAAAGTTAATGCTAGGAGAGAGGAGACGTGAAGGAAAGGATTCTTTTTCATTTTGCCTTACAAGGCAATTTGGGGGAAAAAAGCATTCCCCTTTGAAAGGCTGCCAGCGGGGAACGCGTGAAAGCCAGTGAGTTGGGAAGTCAGAATCCTACTCTGGTTTCAAACAAGGTGCTTAACGGTCCTTTCCAATCCTTCAGCACCAAGGCCTATCTCCTACATTTCTCCAGAATTGGATTTTGTGCTCTCCATTGCTAGGGAAAGAAAAATATCGAGAACGGTCTGAGCCTGGTGTCCCGGTCCGTGACAAGTTCTCATGAACCCAGAGCACCTTCGGCGGGGTCGTGTGTCCCTGTGGGGGCCAGGGCTGCCCCTGAGGTGGGCGTCCTTCCGGGAGGGGGCGTGGGGGGAGCTGTGTACAAACTGGATGGGAATATAATTGATATTTAAGTCTCTCTCTGGAAACCTAAACTTTGATAGTTTACATCTTCACATAATAGCATATTAAATCATTTTATAACCCTTAACAATTGTTTAATCTTCTCATTGTTGAAAAATGAGGTCATTGATCTAAGCCATGTCAGAATATGCCAGGAAAAATTTATTTAAATGTACCACCCCTCACTGTAGCATAGAGGGGATGTGAGGGACCCATCTGGGCTTTAGGGGTCTCTGCTTCTCCTAAAATGGGGCCTCAGCCCACATGGGGGCAGGGACGGGGGGTCCTCAGCTGGGGACGCCGGGGATGGGTTGCCGGGGAAAGGCCAGAGTTTAGGATTTGGCCCTCTGGCTGCAGTATTGCCGCCATCTAGGATCTTGGCTCGTTAATTGGGCATTGTTGAAAACAGGCTTTTCTGGCCGCCAGAATGTCCTAGGATCCCTCACTGCATTCAGCCCAGCAAGGTTGTTTGTGTACCATCGCAATTAGCGCTCATGGCAGGGAGAGCGAAAGCGCTCTGTTATTCCAAACACAAGTATGCCTCTCCTTGGGAATGACACCAAAGAATACCTTCGAAGTGAAGTATGTTTCCCTTCAGAGATTACAGCATCAGTTGATCAAAGTCCCCTGGAAATAGCTTTTGGCAACTCGGAGGTTCTCTGTAACTCTTCTTTGACATGGGCAGGGCCGCCCTGTCCTGGGAGCGGCGGCCGTCCCGCCTTCGGAGTCCGACGAGCCAGGGGTGGGGACCGACGGGTGTCCCACGTGCCTGCGGACCACTTTAAACCCTGTGGCCTCACGTTGATTTGGGGCTGGTTGGGTTGGACGTGGTTTTGTTTCTCCGGAAAATTGATTGTGGTGCACAGGCTGGCCTCCTCTGTCCAAGTAATGCAATACAGGCATCTTGTGAACTTGAACAAGGCTTTGGCAATCCCGGTGAAATGGACTGTCGTCGGCTCCGGGTCCTCTGTAGGCTGGAGGAGTGTTTGGACTGCGGCCCCCGGGGTTTAAGTTTAACGGGTGTCCGGACAATCCAAATGTGTACCTGGCAGCGGGGAAGAGACCCCTTCACGTTCATTCTCGCTAAGCTCTCCTGTCTCCTTCCCAGCCCTGCACACAACCCTACCCTTTGTATACATTTTCTATGGTCTATTTCCATTATAAATCGCCCATAAATTAAATGCAGATTTTCCTTGGGAACATCTTTGAAAAAAGAAAAGAAAAAGATCCGAGTGATACATGTTTCTGGTATTGGAGGTGACGTGTACGCAAAGCGGGAGGCTGGCCCCGCGCGCTGACTCCGCAACACGAAGGTCACGCGTCTGGGTTACGGCAACCTGAGTTGTGTGTGAACAAATACGCAGCGTGCCTTTTCTCCATCTTCCATGTTGGGAGCTGCTCGTTGTGATTTTGTAGAAAGGGTGGAGGGTGATTGATTGGCCAAGACAGGCTGGAGTGGGTCCAGAGGAGGACAGGAGGACAGTGAGGGAGGTGAGCTCTCGCTCCTCTTCTGCAAAGACAAGGCTGGGCTGGTTGCCTCCCGGAGGAGGGAGCTCTCAGCACAGTGTGACCATGCCTGGGGGAGTCGGCTTCACTGTGAAACAGGTTGCCAACATAATCTGTTGCTAATAATAAAGTACTTGTGTACTTTAAAAAGAAATTAGAGCAGATTCGAGGTTCATCTCTAAAATATCCTTCTCATCCCCCCTGAGTTCCCAGTTCTTTACTGAGTGGAGAGTTAAGGATGGAGCTTACTTAGGTCACAGAATCAGGCTCATCTTAAAGCTCATGCCACCTGTGCCCCAGCCTTTGCTGCCCCAGGGCCTTTGCACCTGCTGCTTGCTCTGCATGGCTTGCTTGTTCCCTCCCCTCTTTGAGGTCTCTACTCAGTGAAGCCTTCCCTGACCTCCCTCTATGAAAACATACCCCCCTTTTCCCTGCTTTGTGTATTTTTCTATTTATTTCCATTTGATATGCTGTGCATTTTACTCATTATTATCATAAGCAATAATAAATAAAGGATCTACGAAGCAGGGACTTTTGTCTCTTTAATACTGTGTTCTGCTCTAGTGCCTGGCACCTAGTAGGTGCTCCATAAAATGTACTGAATGACAGAATGAATGAATATACCCATGGATATGCACTGGGGACTCATCAGTTACATGCTATGAAGGAAAAACTGCTTTAAGAGACTAGACTTGAGCCAGTTATGATGACAGAAAGGCAGATTCTGGTCTGATTAAAAAAATAAGCTTCAAAGAAATACGAATGGCCACCCAAGAATCAGCTGACTTCGAAGGGTGTGAGTGTCCATAGGGCAAGTGTTAAAGAGAAGTGAGGACGGCAGGGGTCTGGGACTCCTGCCCTGATGCGGGGAGAACCTTGTCACCCGAGACTTTCTCCTCTTCCCTGTGCTCCTCTTCCAGGGCCACACAAATGTTCTCTCCTGGGCTCTCCTCAAATTCAGTAGCCCTAGGATTCCGGCTGCCTTTGGGGGTTCAGATGACTCTGGGACCTGTCCCAGATCACCCAGCTCTGGCTGGGCCAGGTGTGGGCGGCACGGGCTCTACCTGCCATGACGGGTAGCCTCCGCACCTGCAGCAGGCGGGCTGGCCCTGGTGACCTCTGGCTGCCGTCCTCATGGGCCTGCTGGACCGCGAGTCATTTGTCCTTGAAAGGGGCACTTCTTTCCTTTTCCTCCATTCGAGCCACCACTGAGTGTGATGCTCCCGCAGGGTCCGCTCTGGTTGTTGGTGCTCCGTCCTCCAGGTGCCAGGTCAAACTGTCTGCCTCTCTGTCCCCATGTCCCGCCGGCCCTAGCTCAGACCCTCTCAGGGAGGAGCCAGGAGCAGAGGCCTGTTGGTGAATGAGGTGCCTGACACCAGGCTCCACACTTGCAAAGGAAGGACCAGAACCCGTCTCTGGTGACAGTTTTCTTTAGGGTGGACAGTGCAGCAGGGCTTGCATGGAGCCCAAAAGAAGACAGGAGGCACTTTGGATCTCCCGGCACTTGCATGCGGAGTGTGGCAAGTGCCATCGTGAGGCACCTGTCACCTCAGGTGGTCAGAGGGCCGGGGCTCCATTATAGACCAGTTGAGGGACCTCGGAGAGGCCGAATGACCTCTCCCCCTGCAATTTCTGCATCTGTAGGGTGGGGACTACACTCTATTCATGAGCTGATTCTTTAGTGTTAGAGGCAGGCCTTTTCATCGTGTACTTGGTGTGGTATTTGATTTTATCACTCTATGTAGGCATCGCTAATCTTACTAATAAAATAGCTATCTGGAAACAATTTACAAAATGCCTTGTGAACATGTCAGTCTTGCTCTGTCTTGCGGGCTGTGATGGTGGAGAATGGAATCTCTGAGCTTCCTCTGGTGTCCTTACTCTGAGGCTGTGACACCCTCACCTTCACGGAAAGGCCTGCAGGGGAGTGGGACAGCCCCTCTGTGTGGGGGACTGGAAGTACAGGTGTAGGGGGCTGTTCTGTTCCAGCCTGGAACCTGGGGGGTGGTGGGGAACCAGCAGGAGACCCTTGGCTTTCCGGCCCAGGGTGGTGGATGAAGTCTTCCTCACTCAGGCTCCATAAATTATCCTGTGGGGTCCATTAAAGCTGGGTGGGGAGCAAGAGAGTGATTTTATGGGTGATTTACGCATGGCCCATGTCCGAGAACCCACACCTTGCCAGCTGGACAGCGGCTTCTGTCTGCGTCCACGGCAGAGGCCTCGCCTGGAACGGTCCCTGTGGTCTGAAATCGCCCCACAGCAATGAAGGCAGGGCGGCCCGGGACCCCACAGGGAGGTCGGTTCCAGAAAAGCCGGGAAGGAGGTAAAGTCATGTAGCTCCATCTTTTCATCCCTTCTTAGGAGGACTTGAAGTTCACCCCCAAGGCTGATGGGATTTGTCTGATTTGAATAGGAGTTCTCTCAAGAAGACTCATGATTTTGCAGCCAGCAGTGCTTTTGAGATCATATAGCCCAGTTTTGGATTTTACTGTGAAAGAAACGGGCTCTGTAACAGAGGGGTGCCTTTCTGAGGGTCACGTCGTAGGTCAGCGGTGAGGCTGAGGTCAGACCCCTTTGTCCATCATATGTAGCCTCTTTGGACCAAGAATGGGAGGAGTCACAGATGGGAGAGGTGGATGTCTCTTCATGCCTAGCCAGGTAGTCTTCTAGAGACCCTGAACTCGTGGGACATGGTCCCCTGGCCCTTGCAGGGTTCCTGAGCCATTGGTCACCTTCCTAGCCTGTGACTTTCC
Organism: Noctilio leporinus; assembly: GCA_004026585.1. Taxonomy (NCBI): domain Eukaryota; kingdom Metazoa; phylum Chordata; class Mammalia; order Chiroptera; family Noctilionidae; genus Noctilio; species Noctilio leporinus. Next base: position 20,533 of record PVIW01005030.1, read on the forward strand.
TTCCTGCTGCCCCAGCACTGAGCCGGGTGCTACTGAGATGTCCTGGTACTTCGGCTGGCGCTGCCTGGCACCCTGGGGTTGCTGGAGGGCTGGCGGTGGTGTGCAGGGAAGCTATGCTCAGGCATTCTGTTGAGGGCGGCTACCGCGGGAGGTGGGGGCTGGGTCCCATCTGACTCCGGGTGAGGGGAGAGGCCTGGCCTCAAGGGTGCCCATGAGCTCCTCACTGGCTAGATGGTCCCTTGAACTTTTCCAGGAGCTGCTGCTTCTCCTGGGGGCAGTTTGGGAACAGAAAGCTCTGACTCGGCCTTGATGGCCTGGGGACACTGCCTGGCGCTCTCTCCTGCCCATGCCTCTGTCTGTCACCCCCCACCCCCCATTTTGTGGTGGTCCGTGCTTAGAGGGGCCTCACACTATCACCCTCTTGAAACTTTTCATAGATTTTGAGTGAGAGGACCCACATTGTCAGCCTGCCCTGGGACCCCTGAATCGTGAGGCTGGTCCTGTCCCCATTTCTCCTAGCCTCTCCCAATCCCCCAGGCAGCTCAAATGGCTGCCTGGCAGTGCTGGGGAAGGAGCTGAGGGGAGAACATTTCCAGGTCGGGTGGGGAAGTCGCTGGCTGGGATGGGGCCGGGTGGGATTGACCTCCAGACGCCGTGAACTTGCCAAGGCTCCTCTTGGTGGCTCCCAGGCATTGCTTTCTGTGGCTCTTCTCCCTGCATGCCCTACATTCTACTCATTTCAGACTCCTTCCCCCAGAACTCCTGTTTTAGGGACAGGTTTCATGGGGTTGGCCACGATCACAGTCAGGATGGGCCAGGTTAGGTGGAAAATTAACCCAGAAATCCCAGTGGTTGAAAACCGTGTTTTCCTTCTTGCTCACGCTTCCCGCCCATCCCAGGTCGGGGGGCAGGGATGCTGCTCCACGCAGTCACTCAAGGTCCTAAGTGGACGGAGGTTCTACCACTTGCAGCTGTACCAGAAGACGGGGATGAAGGAGGGCCCCCAAACTGTTCTTCATGCTTTGATTTTGCGGTTATGCCCATTACCTGCGCTGAGAGCCCATTGGGCAGAATGAGCTCTGAGGCCCCGCCTAACTGCACAGGGGCTGGAACGTGGGGTCTTCTGCCTCCAGGAAGAAGAAGAAAAAGCTCCTTGTGAGCCCTTGGATAGATTGAGTAAGTGGCCCACAGAATCGATGGAAGGAAGGAGAAACGCCGTGCCCACGTCGGTCTAGGGAGCGTTGCGTTCAATCTGCACCTGCAGTGTCGAGGTGTTGGTTGAGGGCTTCCCCAGGGCAAAGCTCCCAGCCAGGTCCCAAGTTTGCGTGGGGCAGAGAGTCTCTCTCCGCCTCCTGCTGCGGGGTTGGGAATGTCAGGGGCCAGGCCTGGCCTGGGTTTATAGGGGACCTGTTTATAGGGGTTGAGCTGGTCCCAGCAGAGCGGGTGCTTAGTGTCTGGGGGTGTGAACTACGGGCCCCGTTCTAAGTCTGAGGAACTTAAAATACACAGGGAACCAATATGAATTTGATCCACGTCATTCGGGGGTAAGAAAGGTCACATCTAATTTGGCTCGGTCCCCAGCCTCCTGGCTGCTGGGGTGTCCGGTCACTCATTTGTGTCCTCATCTTCTCTTTGCCTTCGCTTCTGCAGTGGTGAATAAACATGGGCTATCAAAGAGCAGACTGTGGTCCTCTTTCAGCCGTCTCTCCTTGCCCGGGGCTGCGTGGTCTGTCTGGGGACAGACCCTGTGTCCCCTGTGCGCTGCACTCAGATTGGGGGCCCCTATGTCCCTCAGCAGACGCACCCCGCAACCTCCCGCTACGGAGGACCCGGCCCTGCTTTCACGAGACTTCCCGTCCCAGACCTCTGCTTGGAGCCCTCTGCTCAGGGAACAAGCTGGCTCCTGGCCCCATGGCCACTTGATTGGGGTGTCTGTCTGTCTGCTGCCTCTGCCGATCCCGCCGACACGCAGAGGCATTAGCCATCTGCCACAAAGATTTAATTACGGGTTACCTCATTTTGTTCGCATTTTCGTGGCCAAAGCCCGTCGCAGACAAAACACCAATAAAAGCCGGACCCGCAGAAAAGCAGGGCCATAGAGCAGAGGAAGCCGGGCTGTTCTCGTGGCCCAAAACTTGTGTCATGTTCTTCCTCCTTATTTGGCAAAGGAGAGAATGAAATAAGTTTAAAAACAATGTACAGTCGACAGTTGATGGCTTTAGAATGTGTATGGCCTTCAGTTGCTTCCAGCAAATTATTCATGATCTATTTGGGCCTTAGCTAGACGCTGACACCATGTCTCCCCTTGAACTGACTCAGCCCCCGCCGGGCCCGTCCGAGGCCTTCTGGCCCGGGGCCTTGAGGGATTCCACACCTGAGCCAGGTAACGCCCCTTAGGACGTTACCGCCCCAACTCTAGCTCAAGGTCCGTGCATGGGATCCAGAAAGTGAGGCCCTGCAAGTGCAGCGGGCCCTGAAACAGGGCTTGATGATGCGGGTGTCGGGAACAATCCAACTCAGGTACCTGTCCGGTCCTGGGCTCCCCGGCCGGCAGAGCTTGGCTTGGAGCAATTTCCCCTCGTGGAAGAAAGCTGACGTATTTGCATCTCCTGTGGTTCACAAGGAGGGAGTCATTAGCCCTCGCCTCTCCCTTCTGGGATCCGTCGGTAGCACCTGTTGCCCGAAAGGAGCCCGAAAGTTTGGATGAACTGAATGATGTGAACCCTGGCTGGACGGTGAGATCCTGTTCTGCGGCCTTGGCCAGCTCCCTTCCCTCCTCGGGCCCCGGTTTTATTTTCGCTGTTAGAAAGCAAGGTGTATCCAAATTAAAAAAAAAAAAAAAAAAAGATAAAAGATCTATGAGAGCCTTTATTCCATTAAAACACTCCATACATGGATTAAATTAGAACCCCGCCTTCGAGGGGGCAGCAGGATGACCCCCACCCTGCCCTGCCCCCGGCACCCACTGCCCCGCACCCCTTCAAGGACTCCATGTAACTGGAAGGGCTCCATGAGGCGTAGTTTGAAAACCACTCTAGCTGGTTCTTTGTAGTGATACCTGACGTTCTGATTCTTCCCCTAACCGCTAGCTCAACAGAACAAAATAAAACCGAAGCAGCCTCAGAGCTCCCCTAGAACCGAGAACGAAGGTGGAGAAGAGGGTCTCGTGTCTTCACCAGCGCTGCCGCTTGTTCCTGGGCGCTTTGCAGAGGGCCCGGCGACCTGGGAGATCCGGGTCCCGAAACCCTCAGGAGGGAGCGCTGCGGGAGTGTTACCATGGCTCCCGCCTCCTCCACAGAGAGCTCTAAACCGCTCCATTGCAGGGGTCCCGGGGGTGGGGTGATGGTAGGTGGGGGGACTGGCCGCTGGGATTCAGGAGGGCTGAGTTGTTCTTTTCCAAGACTACTTGGGTGGGGACCGCCGGCTCGCTTCATAGTAGATGATGAATAAGTATTTTGCGGGGTGAACGAAGGTGGGGTGGTGCAGAACAGGAAGGCAGATTTCAGCACATGGAAGAGCGCAGTCAATCATGAGTGCTGGGCGCCGGTGGTGTGGGTTCAATCGTCATTGGCCCCGTGACAGAGGCTCAAGGGTCAGACCCTGAATGGGGCTTAAACTAGACCGGGCCTCCATTCTTACCTTGCCACCCCCTGACACGCAGGTCTTAGAGCTCAGGGGAGGAAGACGGCCCAGCGTGGCCCTGGCTAGTTCCTGCACAAAGTGACTCTCTGTCCGAGGGAAGCCGCCTCCCTCCTGCCCAGTGAGCCTGAGGAAATCGCTGCTTGTTAACGGTGTGGAGACTGAGGGACAGAGGTGCATGTGTCCCGGGAAGCTTGGCCCGGAAAGCTTTATTGCAGACGCCGATCACAGGTGCGCCCCTCCCTCCTGTGGGGTGACCTACTCCCCTCCCTGGGTCAGCGCAGCAGGTCATGCTGCAAGTGACTTGCCAATGTCCGGGGCGGGGAGGGAGGCCTGGCGTTGTCACCTGGATTTTCCTGGCTGGGAAGCTACAGCTAAGTTAGTTGTTGGACGTACCTGGCCTAGGAGGCTTCCTGTCCGAACCTCATAAAAAAAGCAACCAGCTTCTTCCTATGTGATGTTTGGGGTTGTGCACCAGTGCCCTGAACCTTTGATGGAGTTGAACGCGAATCCTCTGGAGGCCTCGCAGACTCTCGAGTCTGGGAAGGACCTCAAAGCCGCCTCCTTCCTTCCTTACCCTCCAGAGAGCTTCCTAGCGTGATCTTTGGCAAGTGGTCATCCTCTGCCAGGCTCTGTCTTGCAGTCACTGCCTCTTGAGATGGCTCATGCTGCTCTGAGCCTGAAGTCACACTGGGAGCATCTTGTAACCTGAGAAATGCTGTAGGTGTGGCAGTTTGATACCCCGGGGTCCTGGCTCTGCCATGAGGCCTGCCCGACACTGTCTCAGGAAAGCCCTTGGGGATCTGCAGACACAAGGGCCCGGCCTAGCTGCTCAGTGGAGCCTGAGCCTGTGTGGTGCTGCAAATCAGGGTCCCTTCCTCCTCTCTCAGGGAGGACCACCGAGGGAGGAGGGTCTGCTCCCTCGGAACTGCTGTTGTGGCAGGACCGGAGCACAAGGGCAAGGCGAAGCGGGCTGCAGGCTCTAGCAGGAGGGAGTGGCTGGGACCTGGGGCTCCAGTTGGCCCTGGCCCTGGCCCTGGGAGGGGCTGAGCCCACGCGCGCCCATCTGCTGGGACCACCTTTTCAGTTTGGGCCAGATCAACTCATCATCTGTTCAAATGTTGGGGCAGCTGTGCTCAGAGCTACAAGGAGCAGAATGGGGCATTTATTAAGCTCCTACTGTGTGCTGGACTCTTACGCAGTGTCCCATTTAAAGTTCACCAAACCCAGTGGGTGCGTGGCTTCCTGATCTTCCCAGTAAAGATGCCATCTTAGAGAAGTTGGTGCTGACCCTTGGCCGCAGTGGCATTTGAACTCAGGACCAACTGTCTCCAAAGCCTGTGTTGTCAGTCGCTGTCACAGCCTGGCTTAAGGGTCCAGCTGTGCGTAGTTGGGACAGGCCTGTCTTCTCCCTGGGCCTCAGTTTCCCATTTGGAAAATGAGGTGTTGGGTTATACCCCCTTCTAGAGCCATCGCCTGTGAATTTCACCCTGGAGTGTTCCTGAAAGTGACTATAGCTGGGAGGTGCTTTGGAAAGCTCTGGGCAGTTTCTGACTAGAGAGCAGCCTGTTCTAGAACTTTCTGGACTGGGGAATATGGCCAGTAGCTGGATCTGAGTCTTTTCTTGGTTACAGTTGGTATGTATCTCAACCATAAAACGAACCTCAGCATCTCTGTTGGCACAGCGCCCCTTTCTCTAGGCCAGGGAGGGGGCCTTGTCCCTGAGGAGCAGCCTGCAGGCTGACCCTGTGGGCCCACCGTGGGTCTGCGGGCTCGCAGGGTTGGCTGGAGACTGAAGAGCTCCAGGAGGGGTCACCAGCCAGGCGGACCCCAGGACAGAGTCTGTGCGCCCATGTTCAGTCTGCGGGAGGCCGTGTGCAAAGCCTGAGCTCGGAGGTGTAGGCTCTCCTGCCAGGCGGAGAAGACACGGAAACCAGGACACATGGCCCCGGGCGGCTTTCTGCAAAGGCCTTGCTTGCGAGGATCCTTTGGTGGGAAAATGCGCCTCGAGGCTGGACCCTGGCTGGGCTTATCCCCCTGCTGGCTTCAACATAATGCTTAGAAAAGTTCACCCTCCGAGAGAGGAGCCCACAGGAGCCCTGGGGCCCCACCCCCCTTTTACCTCCTAGAGGTCCTTCCCGACCTCCGCCCCAGCCCGAATCTGCCGCCGCACTGGGGGCCCAAGGGCTTTGGTGCTTACTGGGCACACGTTTGTTGTTTCAGACACATCTGCAGAGGAGGCGTCACAGCACAAAGTGCCACCGAATGCAGCCCCTCCCCTGCAGGCAGCTGTGCTGTGGGGACGGGCACTTGTCTGACCTTGTGCCTGTACTGGGAAGTGGGAGGAAGGGCGTTATCTCCGACTTTTCACGGTGATGGACTTCCTGGGGTGTGTGTCTGTCCACGCACAGGTTCAGCACCCCATTCACAGTAGCTGGGGGGTCAGAGGTGTCCCAGCTGCAGGCAGAGTTTGCCGGGCCTGCTGCCCGTGTGTGTGTGTGTGAGCTGGTGCGTGGGGAGGTGCCACGCATGGCGGGGGTTGTGTGTGGTGCCATCCATGTCATCTGTATCCATATTCAGGCGCACATGTGCCCAGTCCCCAGGCTTTGGTTCCACATGACGTTTGTCACCCCATCTCATCCTGCGTGGTCCTCTGCAGGGCTTCCTGGCTAAGTGGCGGATGTTGCCTGGCTGGAGGAGCTTGCGGGGGGCTGCACAGGCTCCTGCCTTGGGGCCCCTCCCCTGGCCGCAGGCCAGCCCTGGACAGAGGGAGAGGGGCTCCGAAGGACTCTCCTGTTGGCCGCCCAATACCCCGAAAGGGTACCAGCTTGATGAGTGAAGTTGTAACAAATCAAGACCATGTGGTCGGCTCCCCCTTGAGGTATTCCCAGTTAAAGAAATTGGGGGTGGGGTGGGTAATGTTTTTGGCAATCAGCCCTGAAGCTTCTCTTCGATCCCCTTTCTCTTTGCTCTTCCGCCCCCAAATCTGAGAATGTCATACGGTTTATTTTTAAAACAAAAACAGCCTTGAACTTCCATGTCTCTGGGGCCAAGAACATCCCTCCCCATCAGCCGGGCCTAGCTTGTAAGCAGATTGCAGCTGGAGCACTTGGTGTCACGAGGACTGGGGTTTGGGGAGGGGGAAGAGGGGGCATCTTTGGTGCTTATAGTGGGTCAGGTGATGCTGGAAGTCCTGGCGTTTGTGTGCCCTGGCCCTGGGAAGCTCAAGAGAGGGGGAAGCCACTCAGTGTCACCAAGGGAAGCGGTCCAGCGTTGGCTTCTACCTTCCAGCCTTCTGCTTCCAATTCAGGCTGCTTACTATTGAGAAGTCTGAGACTTGAAGGTTGGGCTGGAGTTTGATTTGAAGGAGCAAAATCTCAGAGACAGAAGTGGGAGGAAAGCCATTAGCTCGTGGAACTGAGTAAAGGAATTCTAGGATGATGGGCGGGCTAGAAGGTCTAAAGCACCACCGTGCTTTGCTTGTGAGCATGTAAGAGAATTGCAGAACGTGAGTCGCAGGGGGGATGGTGGATGGGGGAGGCGTGTCAGGAAGTATTTGGCTCAAGCCTGGGGTGAATGTTTCCCGTTTCAATGGGATAAAATGGTTCTTTCCCAGGGGAGGAGGTTGCGGTGGGTTGGGACCCTGTCCTATGGCAGTTTACATCGTGATGAGCCTGGCAGCTGACCGCTCATGTTGCGGGGATGGGTGTTGGGCTGCTAAAGAGATCATGTCTTTGCTCCGCGGTTCAAGGATACACTTAAACTTGACAGTGGGTCGGAAAGAACTGGAGCATGAGCGTGTAACTATCTCCGCTGCTTTCTAAAGGGCACCCATCTCTCTGGAAAGGCAGTGGGTGAGCTGGGGGAGCACTCTGCACCCAGGGCTTGATTTTGAGCAACCCCTTTCCGAGTGACTGCAGGTCCCTGTCCCTGCTTCCCTAGGCCTGCACCTCCTCACCAGTTGGGGATGATGGCTCCCCTGGCCCATGGCGGACCCCATTCTTTTGTCTGCGCAGCTCTCCTTCCCCAGTTCTTGTGATAACAGTCCTCTCTCCTTCATGGATGGCCTCCCCTCCCTGTTAAGTGAGTCATCCTGGTGCAGGACACCAATACTCACCCTCCTTCCACTTCACCCATGATCAGAAGGAGGCCCGTTGATTTATGCTGACCTTCTGGCTGTAGTCATGTAGACATTACAAAAGAACGTGACTAGCACCCACTAGGAAAATCCCTACCAAGGGATAACTGAGGGAGCCTTGGGGTGGCGGGTGTTGAGTCCCTGTGGGTTAGGTGGAGGCGCAGGGCCACCACACTGTTGTTTCGCGACAGATGCCTGTCATGGACTGGTGAAACCCGAGGTGAGGGTAAGCCATTTTAGCTTTCTTGCTTTCCAAGGGCAGAAATCCGAGCCCAAACCAACATAAGCTAAAAGAGAAGTTATCGGTGCCCTTCTCGGAAAAGAGCAGAGGTTGGGCTGATTCCCGGTGTCTCTTCTGGCAGGACCTCACTCAGCCAATGTCCCCAGGGCCCAGCCTCTCTTCTCTCCCCTGGTCATCTCTCTCAGCTCTGCTTTCTTTGGGCTGACCCCATTCGGAAGGAAAGTGGGATCCCGCCCTCAGGGTACCAAATGGCCGCCTTTGCTCCCAATTCCAGATTCCCTCCGATGCCAAGCCCGTAGGAAGCGGCAGCAATTTCTTTCTAGGAACTCCAGCCAGGACCGCATTGCCTCCCACCGGTCCAGACTGGGGCTTCTCTCTTTCCCCAAGCTGACCACTGTGGCCAAGAGATGCGATGGTCTACCTGGCTTAAACTTAAGCCCTAGAGTACATGTAGGCTCAAGTCCTGACTACGAGGCAAAGCTCACCCATACGCAGGATCTAGGAGTTGGTGAGAGGGCACGGCTATCAGCAGAAGGGTGTACAGCTGCCAGGTGGCAAAGTGCACAGATGTCTCCCCGGCAGACCACGAGCGCCCAGGTTGCCTGGCACATCTTCGGGCAGTCCTCGTCCCCTCTGCTTATCATCACGGACACTAAGCGTGAGGTGTAAGACGTCTCTTACGAGGTGATTAGAACCTGGGTTTCCACGTGAAAAAATAATGACCGCCAAAGAATGCCTGAGGCTGCTGCTGGCCATAGGCCTGTGGCGAAACTGAAGTGGGGTAAGAAAACGAGCATCCTTAGATGTTTTGGACCAAATAGAAGACAGCATGTTGAATTCAGCGGAGGCTTGTGTCGCGCGTGTCAATGAATTCACCGTGTGTTTTAGATGAAAAGAGCAGGTCCTACCTAAACCCATTTCACCAGCTTCTCTAACTGGCTCAAAATAATTCACCCCATGGCAGAAAACGAATGAGAGTTGGAAAAGCTGTGACCTGTGACTTAGGAGAAAGCCAGGATCTAGCACGAATGTTTTTGTGCATCTTTGACTCGGGGGCGTTCACAGACATCGAAGAACGCATTTCTCATGGGTGTACCTCAAGGGCCCATCCTTCTTTCTGCTGCGCCCACTGAAGAACCATCCCTGTTGTCACACAGGAAGATCAGCCCCGCTCTCTCGTGGTAGACTCTGCTGTCTGCCTGTCCAGCATTCAGCTCCCCGTCTTGGAGTCTCCCCTGAGCCACCATGCATGGTTAGGTTATCTCGTAGGCGTGGATGACACCCAGGGACTTTGGTTGGCGGAGGTGATTGTTCACCTGACACTGAGAACTTGGTGAACGAGCAGGGACAGGGAGCGGTGGTGGGTGAATTGCTTAAAGCTGTGAGCCTCCAAAGAGCCAGGGTGTGCGCGCGTGAAGAAGTATCTCTTTGGAAGAGCCCTAGACCAAGGAACATACCAATCCCATCTCTCAGCCTTGAAGATAAGCAGCTTCTTCTGGAGGGTGAAGCTGGGGAAGCGCTTTTCCTGGGGACAGGGGACCCTATACTCCGTGACTTTCCCCACATGCCTGGAGCCTTGGAACCAGACACATTCGTTGGACAGCAAGTTCGGCCAATGGTGGTCAGCCCTTTGAACGTCTGCCACGGATACACTGTTCCCAGCACCTGCCTGAAGCCCCTGCACAATGTTCCTTACATGTCCCCGAAAGAAGAGGGAACACATCAGCGTGATTTATAAAATAAACAGCAGGAAACAACGTGGTTTGGTTCCTGGCTCTCTCCCCCGCTGGTGAAGTCATTGCTCCGAGCTGACTCCTGCCACAACACACTTGCAGGCCTTTGTAGTCTGGCAGTGACTGGGTTTTGTCAGGGGAAGCCTGGACCTGTTCACGGGTGACAGTGTCCGTTTCAACCCTAGCATGGCCAGCTGGGACCAGACCCTCGGCTGGCAGAGCCCTGCCGTGGGCTCTCCCCTTGCTCATCTGTCTGCCACCGTTTTCCCGTCTTTTCCCACTTTTTTGGAGGGGACGGAGCAGCTTCACTGTCCACCCCAGAAGTACTTCAGTAGGTATACTGCTTTGGAAGAAGAAAAGGAAATGGTCCAAGTGGGGAAAGCTATATGAGAGTGCACTCGAATATTCATGAGTTCCTCATTAATGGAAAACTGGAAAAACCCCTAAATGTCCATGTCCCAGGGGCTCATACCACGAAGGAAAACTATACAGTCATAAAAAATGATAAAGTACCTTCAAATCAGTTGGCAAGAAAAAGATTCATGATATGTTTTTGAGTGGAAAAAAAAAAAATAACCCCCAATCAAACCACCCCAATGATGTAACCATTCTTATAGGTAGATGTTGCGTCCGTGGGGCACATCCATTGGCTCCGGGGATACTGTGGTCCTGGTGAGTGGTGGGTTTTTTAGGAAAAGTGGTGTCTCTAAAGCATGTTCCCAGAGACCCAGGGACAGAGGGGTGCTGGGTGGTGTTGGACTTTGGTGTCCCTGTAGAAGATGAAGGTGAGTGGGGTGAGATAACTCTAGCCCTTGACTTAATTCATCCAATATGGGGGCAAATGCCAAGCGTGTCTCCCGTGTTTAGTCCTGTGACTTTGGAAATGCAGCTGTTTTTAAGGACCTTAGGGGTCAATTGCTGACAACTCTCCCTCTGAGTGTCTGGAGCCAAGCTACCCAGGCTGAGATGCCAGCTGAAGCAGCTACTAGTCATGGGGTGTTGGGTGTTACTTTTCTCTCCCTGGGCCTCCGCTTCCTCCCCTGCCCAACAGAGAGGAGAGGAAAGATCCTGCTTTGCTAAAGGCTGAATGAGTGATTAGACGTAACATACTTCAAACAGCACCCGACTTATCTTACATACTATGTAAACGTTTTCTATCATTATCATTTGCTGTTTTCTAACATCTTTCATGTAACTGTTCCTAAAACACAATTCATTTTAGACACTAAATTTTATGTATTTATTTTTTAAAGGTTTAAAAAATTTATTACTTTTAGAGAGAAGGGCAGGGAGAGAGGAAGAGAGGGAGAGAAACCTCAGCGTATGATTGCCTTTCACCTGCTTCCAGCTCCAGGAAAGAAGCATCAATGTATGGCTTGCAACCTGGGTATGTGCCCTGACTGAGAATTGAACCAGCGACCTTTGGGTTTGCAAGCCAGCACCTTATCCACTGAGCCACCAGCCAGGGCTCTAGACACTGAATTTTAAAGGAGGAATTGCATTTGCTCTGTTTAAAATGAAAACTGATTATGTGAAATTACTGATGTTTTTTTTTCTATTTAATTTACTTATTTATTTATTTTTCTCATTAAACTTTGCTTTAGTGGGTCTCAAAATTCTGTGACAGATTTTGGTCAAGTTGTTTCCATTAAAAAGTACTGATTTTAAAAACAAATAACTTAAAAACTGCCACACACACACACACACACACACACACACACAAAAGCAAATGGTCCACAAAATTCTCCTTCCCTTCTGAAGGTTTTACGATGCATTGTAATCATTAACCAGTCCTTCGCTATTACACTTAAATGGCCAATTGAGATAAAGAGTTCTGAGACCGTTCTTCCACCACTGGTTAAGACTGGGGTGGCAGGTGTTGGGGATAATATGCATTTAGCTTTCTGAGCTTTCTGGGCAGACTTGGTGACTTTCCCAGCTGCAGCTGCCTTCTTGTCCACTGCTTTGATGACACCCACAGCAACTGCCTGTCTCATGTCACGGACAGCAAAGCGGCCCAGAGGAGGATAGTCAGAGAAGCTCTCAACACACGTGGGCTTGCCAGGAACCATCTACAATGGCAGCATCACCAGATTTCAGAAACTTTGGACCATCTTCCAGCTTTTTCCCAGGACTGCGATCAATCTTCTTCAGCTCAGCAAATTTGCAAGCAAGATGAGCTGTGTGACAATCCAAATCAGGTGCATATCCAGCACTGATTTGGCCTGGATGGTTCACGATAATCACCTGAGCTGTGAAGCCAGCTACTTCCATTGGTGGGTCATTTTTGCTGTCACCAGCCCCATTGGCACGATGAACATCTTTCATAGACATGTTCTTGACGCTGAAGCCCACATTGTCCCCAGGAAGAGCTTCACTCAAAGCTTCACGGTGCATTTCAACAGACTTTACTTCAGTTATAATGTTGACTGGAGCAAACCCGCCATGCCGGGTTTGAGAACACCAGTCTCCACATGGCCCACAGGGACAGTACCAATGCCACCAATTTTGTAGACATCCTGGAGGGGCAGACGCAGGGGCTTGTCAGTTGGATGAGTTGGTGGCAGGATGCAATCCAGAGCTTCCAGCAGTGTGGTTCCACTGGCATTGCCATCTTTACGGGTGACTTTCCATCCCTTGAACCAAGGCATGTTAGCACTTGGCTCCAGCGTGTTGTCACCATTCCCATCAGGAATTGGCACAAATGCTACTGTGTCGGGGTTGTAGCCACTTTTCTTAATGTAGGTGCTGACTTCTTTAACAATTTCCTCGTCTCTCTTCTGGCTGTAGGGTGGCTCAGTGGAATTCACTTTGTTAACACCAACAATCAGCTGTTTCACACCCAGTGTGTCCGCCAGAAGGGCATGCTCATGGGTCTGCCCATTCTTGGAGATGCCGGCTTCAAATTCACCAACACCAGCAGCGACAATCAGGACAGCGCAGTCCTGAGATGTGCCTGTAATCATGTTTTTGATGAAGTCCCTGTGTCCCGGGGCATCAATGATGGTCACGTAATACTTGCTGGTCTCGAATTTCCACAGGGAGATATCGATGGTGATACCACACTCATGTTCAGCTTTCAGTTTATCCAAGACTTGAAGGAGCCCTTGCCCATCTCTGCAGCCTCCTTCTCAAATTTTTCAATGGTTCTTTGCTCGATCCCACCACATTTGAAGATCAGACGGCCGGTGGTGGTTGACTCGCTGGAATCTACGTGTCCAATGACCACGATGTTTATGTGAGTCTTTTCCTTTCCCATTTTGGCTTGACTTAGGGGTGGTTTTCACGACACCTGCGTTCTGGCGGCAAACCCGTTGCGAAAAAGCTTTTTTTTCTATTTTAAAACCCTGACTTTAGAAAGAGTCCAACTTACGTGGTCCTTGAGCACTTCCTTTTCCATGGGTGCTTATCCTGCATTCTCACTGCGCTCTCACTCACCTGGGTATCTCGGTAGCACTTGATGTCGTTGACCGTTGGCTATTTATTTTTAAATTAACCTTTTCAACTACACTTTATGCTCAATATTATTTTGTAATAGTTTCAGGTGTACAGCATAGTGGTTAGATCGGCACATGCCCCAATATTTCCAGGACCCACCTGGTACCATACGAGAACATGCTTATTACAGTATTATGGACCATATTTCCTGTGCTGTACTTGACATTCCTGGACTTTTTATGGCTACCAATTTGTAGTTCTTAATCTCGTCATGTTTTCCACCCCGTTCCTCAAACCCTCTCCCGCCTGGCAAGGATCAGTTTGTTCTCTGTATCTATGAGTCTGTTGCTACTTTGTTCATTTATTTCTCTTTTTGGATTCCACATATTAGAGAAATTATATGGTATTTGTCCTTTTCTCTCTGACTTATTTCTGAGCATAATACCCCATAGGTCCATCCACACTGTTGCAAATTGTAAGATTTCATTCTTTCTTATGGCTGAGTAATATTCCATTGTATACATGTATCATACCTTTTTTTTTTTTTTTTTAATCCACTGTGTATTGATGGGTATTTGGGCTGCTTTCGTACCAAGGCTATTGTAACTAATGCAGCAATGAATGTAAGAGTGCATGTATTTTTTTTTGAATTAGTGTTTTCGATTTCTTTGGGTATGTATCAAGAAGTGAAATCGCTAGGTGATTAAGTGGTTCCATTTTCTTTTAATTTGATTTAAAAAGTTTATTTTTATTTTATTGAAAAAAGATTTTATTTATTATTTTCAGAGAGAAGGGCAGGGAGGGAGGAAGAAAGGGAAAGAAACATCAATGTATGGTTGCCTTTCACCTGCCTCCAGCTATGGACCTGGCTGGAGACCTGGCTTGCAACCTGGTTATGTGCCCTAGCTGGGAATTGAACCAGTGATTTTTGGGTTCATAGGCCAGCACCCGAAGTGGTTCCATTTGTAATTTTTTGAGCAACCTGCATACTTTTTTTCCATAGTGGACCACTGCCTCTTATATAAAAAACCTTTCTTCATTTGGCTTCTGGGAAAGCAGTCTTTTAGCCCTCCTACCCATGGGTCTCATAGTGTCTTTGCTGGTTTGTCCCCATCATCTGACTTCTGCACTTTGGAGGATTTCTCCTCTCTATCCACCCTTTCTGCCCCGAGGACCTCACCCAGCCATGTTTTTTTTTTTTTTTTTCCCTTCCCTCTTACTCTCTCAAAAAGAGAGAGAGAAGAACGATCATCAATGGCAGGTGGCGGTTGCCAAAACAACACCAAAAGCTGGCTTCACGCTCAGGAGAGAACACTGCACCTCCTCCTCGTGGTTTCTGGTGCTCTACACGTTCAGAGAAACCTCTCTAGTAACGAACTATAGAAATGATCCCTGAAAGTATAGTCTTCCAGCCATGTTTTTAACACCTCCTGTGGGCAGGATGACCATACCTCCTGGTTTGCCTGGGAGAGTTCTGGTTTTTGCCTTATTGCTTAGCAACAGTAAGTACCACTTTTCATTCTTAAAAAATAGCGCCTGTGTGATGGCCTCTCAAATTTATATCTCAAGTGTTGACTTCTGCCTCTGTACGCTAGACTTGTATATTCAGCATATTCAGCATCTCCACTTGAAGAGCTAACTGGCATCCCAAAGGGAACAAGTCCAAATCTACTTTTTGATTTTCCATTCCAAACGCGCACTTTCGACATTCTCATAGATGATGACTTCAGTCTGCTGGTTACGTAGTCACAATCCTTGACTTTCGTATTTCTCTAAAACCCTGCATGTGACTTATCAGCAGCCACTCCTACGAACTGTATCTCTGGTATGTATTCAGAACCTCAGCACCACTTTTCTCTGTCACCTGTGCTATACCCTAGTCCATCATCGACATCTCTCACTAGACTATTGAGAAGCTTTTTGCCTCCCTCCTTCAACTCTCGCCATCCTACACTTTATCCTTCCCATAACAGCAAAGCCATCCTTTGCAAATGTGCCAGATCAGGGCACTCTCTTCCTCAGAAGTCTCCTGTGGCTTTGCATCATGTAGTCAGTGAAATCCCTGCATGATTTGAGCCCTTGAGGCCCGACCTCTCTGCCCTCATTTCCTTTTTCTCTTGCTCACTTGACTGCGCTCCAGTTACATCTCTCATTACGCTGTTTCTGCAGGTGTTGCCTATAGCATCCTGTAAGTGCCAGTTCGGTGAGGGTGTTTGATGGTGGTGTTCAGATCTTCTATATATGTGCTGGTTTTCTGTTATCCATGATGAAATCATCAACTCTGGTTATGGATTTGTTTATTTTTCCCTTTTTTGGGGGGGTCAAGCTTTGGTTTATGCTTTTGGAAGCTCTGTTACCAATTGCAGCTACATTCAGGCGTGTTGTGCGGAACTGAAATTTTTATCATTATAAAATTGTCCCCCCTTATCTCTGCTAATACTTTGTGTCTTGAAGTCTATTTTTTCTGGTGTAACCCTAGCCACTCTAGCCTTTTTGTGTTATGGGCTGGCATGGTTTGCCTTTTTCTTTCCTTTTACTTTCAATCTGTTTGTGTCTTGGTGTTCAAGAGGGTGTCTTGCACATAGCATGCAATTGACACTTTTAAAAGTCAATTCTAACTATCTTGACCTTTTAATTGTAGTGTTTAGTGCCTTGGTATTCAGTGTAATTGTTGACATAGCTGGATTTAGGCATTCCATTCTGCCATTTCTTTTGTATTTGTTACATCTTTTTTTAGTTCCACTTTTCCCCCTTTCTTTCCTTCTTTTGGGATAACTGTACATTTCTTGGTATTTCATTTTGATTTCTCTATTGAATTTTTAGCCATAGATTTTGCATTATTATTTGATAGGTTGCTCTAAGGAATATAATATGCACCATCAGCATACTACTTTATAGTCAGAATGAATAATACACTAGTTCTTACAAAGCTTAGCACGCTTCTGTGTCCTCAGCTCCCTTTCCAGACAGACGTAACACCTGCCTTTTTAGGGAAGCATGTAGGATACTTGTGTTTCCTGATACAGCTAAGTGCTATGGGACTCCTGGTCTTGAGTGCTGATGGGGAATATTGTTTGGCACACCAGCCAGGGGTGCTTCAGCAAATGCCTTGGCCTGCCTGTGAGATGCACAAAGTCTGCCAGGCCGCACATCAGTGGGGTCACTGGAGAATGAGGGAACTTATATGTTAGGTCTACATGAAACATGTGTAGGCAATAGAGGCTGAGAAATTCTGCTGTACAGGGGATAAGAATAAACCTGGATACTCTTTCAAGAATTTTTTTTTCATGTCCTTTTGGTGTCAATTATTAACTACTGCCGTTGTTGCCTGGTAATGCTCTGAAAATTTTTTTTGTTGTGACGTACTCCCTCTGTGACCATAGCTATAGTGATACCACCAGCTACATAGAAACCAGAAGACATAAGAGGCATCAATCAACACCTCAGAACATTGTGGTTAGGTCTGGACCCAAGGATAGGTAAGCTTAATAGCTACATAAGGTGTGTTCACATATCATTTTATTACTCATTTAGGTCAAAACTGACTGTTCTATGCGTTCCTTTCTTAATTTTAACTTCCAAGAGCAGGAGAATAGCTTCTCAAACAGTTGTACGAAGCCAGAATCATATCAGTGTCCTAAGATGCTGCAAGCCGACTATCCATTAAATTAATTTTAACACTTGTTCAATTTTTGGAATCAGAGGAAAGCTTTTGGAAGTTAATTCTGTCAAAGATAAAACAGCTAAAATGCAGGCAAAATGTTAACTTGTTCAGAGGTTGAACACTGAAGTTCTTTTCTTTGCAATGATGAAAAAAATACAAATTTGGGTGGAACACAGTGTTTGTAGAGCAGGAATGTACTTGGAATTGGTTGAATACACACATAATTAATAACTGTGTTGTTCTATCAATTAAACTAGAAACCATAGTTCCAAAAATTAAATGATTTTACATATACTCAAAAAAACTCAATTCCAAAATTTTTGTGGCAATTGATTTTTGAGCACAAGGTACTAATTCAGCTGCTCTTTTTGCTACTTATCACGAATCAGATATGAAGGCATCTTTGAACCTTCAAAGATTTGCTCAAACAGTGCAAAGGTCCTAAAATGTTGCTGAGCTTTTGTGTAAACAGTTCCTCTAAGTTTTGGTTCATTTTGTTCAAAACCAGCTGGAAATATTTAATCAAAATGAAATGAATGGCTCACCCTCCAACATTGGTTTTGAATCTTTTAGTGATTCGCCATGACTGAGAACAAAGGCTGCATGCTAGATCTCAAAGCAAGGGAGATTTTCTCTCCAAAAGCAAAGGAGGAGCTGAAAAAGTGACACGATAGAGCTTAAGTGATGCATAACATTTAATATTCAGATTCTGCAAGAGTGTCTGGGATATCTTGGTTTATAGGAAGAGGCTTGTGAAGATGCTATGATGGTAACACAGGCAATTTATATTCCGCCCTGCAATAGAACAAAAGTGAGTAGGCCTAGGATTTTTGCAGCGCCTAAAACCTGTGAACCATTCAAAACAATCATGAAGAGAGACCATTTATTTGGCGTGTAATGTCGAGAAAACTACTCTGAGCAAAAGGAAAGCATCTGTGAAAGTATTTGAAGTGAAATATTTACTCATTTTGATATGAAAAATAATTGAAATTGACAATATCCTCCTCTTAGCCAAATTTCTCCAAGCTTACCAGATATCTGGGCAGCAGGATGCAAGATGTTTTCTTGGTTAGAGAATTGTGGTGTACAAAGAAGGGTCAGTTGAAAAAGTCAACAATTTTAAATTTATTAATCATAACTTACAACTTTGAACAAAACTGCTGGCAATTTTATAGGAAAATCGAAAATAATTAGATGATATTGAAAAAATTACATTCTTCAAAAAATTCAGCGTTATAATATTAAAGAACGGAATGTCTAAGAAACTGATTAAAATATGTGAATATGCACCAGGAATACATTATTTTGTTTATGTTATTTGTAATGTTTAGATTATCATCATAAAGAAGAGAGTTTTGGTTTGATGTATGTATATATGTTATAGTTTTAGAAAGAATTAGTTTTTGAGTAGAGCACTTTTATGGTCTATTAATAAAATAAAATCAACTTGTTAGTCAATACATAAATATTTTTAAAAATGTATAATATTTATTACTTTTAGCTTCTTTGCTTCACTCTCAAACACGTCCCAATTGGAATGGCACATTGCTCCTTAAGACCCAGTATACGATTTATCTTCTTTCTCTGGATATGGTCATCATGGAAGCATGTGTCAGGTAGGAGCTCCCCAGGTTGTATCTTTGAATAATGAAAGCCAGCAGCAATGCATATAAGATAGCAACAAACTTTCAGATGTAAGAGCACCTCAAAGATGCTTAGGAAAAACCTTAGACAAAGATGGGACACTGTGTCAACTATGGGACAACCTGTTTTCCTAATCAATCTGAGCAATTCTCGTGATTCTTCTCTCAGTTCCAAGCAAGCACAGGATATGATGGCAATGTTCAGTTCAGGAAAAATGTAGGTGATGTGAAAGGTGATGGTCAAGGTGATGGATGAATAGCTCTTGATCACCTGGCCTAATTCAACATGGCTTTATAGAATCTGCAGCCTGAGTGCTTATCTTTGGGTCAGCCCTTTAAGAAATATTTCTGGCCCTGGCTGGTGGCACAGTGGATAAGGCACCAGCCTGCAAACCCAAAGGTTGCTGGTTCAATTTCCAGCCAGGGCACATAACCAGGTTGCAAGCCAGGTCTCCAGCCAGGTCCATAGCTGGAGGCAGGTGAAAGGCAACCATCCATGGATGTCTCTCTCCCTCTTTGCCTTTCTCCCTTCTCCTCTTTCTAAAAATAATGAATAAAATCTTAAAAAAATTTTTTCTCTTGGATTGAGGGATCTTTGAATAAAAATCACAAAGAAGGGATGTTCATTATATTTTTGGCAAGGTCCTAGAGTGGAATCAGATGATGCTCCTACTCTATGGAAGCCTCTACTCCAGTGACAGGGCAAAGGACATAAATAACCACCCACAGGGTAGACTATGTTAATTGTGGGAAGACCTATACAAATAGCAAGCCCTGGGAGTCCCCAGAAAGAATGGTAGCTCTCCTTAGTGATGACCAAGTTAATGCCCCAAGAGGGGCATGATTGGCACTGGTGGTCTATACCTTGGTTGTTGTTTGAAGAGCCGGGCTGGTTGGTATTAGTGTCTCTGAATAGTTTTATATCCAAGGGCCACTGGAAAGGCCTGAAAAGGAACAATCTGTGTTGAATCAAGCCAGGATGTCAACTAGCTGGCTGTGCCCAAGCAGCCATGGAGCTGAGCTCAGAGAGAATGTCAGCCAGGGCTGGACAAAGCCTATGAACTGATGACCCAAAGACTGGAATGCTTGCAAGGGTCTATTTTTGTTTCTGATAAAACTGGAATAGAGCCACTTGGGGAGTAATCATGGAGAGTAGTGATGAAGGAGGGAGCTGAAGCTCACAGGGGGGTGCATGGGGCTCTGAGATTACCAATATGTTTCCCTGCAAAGCAAAAGCTTCAAGAGGAAGAATAGGAAAGAAAAAACCCAGTCCAGACCAGGCCAGGCCAAGGTAGGATCTGCAGAGCCAGGGCCCCCTTTTCATCCATCTGTATCTGTCCATCCATCCTGGGCTTCACCAAGTATCTCGGTGGTGTCTGTTCCTGTTCTAGGCTAGGAGGGTGGGGCAGGAGAAGGCATGGTCCTGGCTCTCTGGTCCAGAGAAAGCCCACTGGCAGAACACAATTGAGGAAAGCAACTATCCCGTTTCAGACATGATTTAGAGCTCAGGGTCCTGGGATTTCCTCTGTTGTTAATGCACCAGCCAATGATGAAACCTTTTTTAGAAGCCTTTTCTCACTTGGTCAGCCCTAGATCAATTGATGGAGTGGTTCATGTGCTTGGCCCTGGGCTCCATTTGTACTGTTGTGAGTGTGGGGGGTGGGGAGTGGGGCGTGAGGGGAAGCACCCGCCAGCTGGACTCAAGCATCCAGTACTTCAATGAGAATTAGAGCCCTGGCCCTAGAGGCAGAAACCCAGATACCACTTAATTGCCGGACAACTAACTACTTGTCCCTGAGCATGACAGGAACCAGGCCACCCAAGGACAATGCTCGCAGTCTCCCAGCTGATTAGAGGCAGCTCTGACTCCAAACCTGTACTCCTGCCCCCCACGCCAGCGAGGGGCACAGCTAGCTCCATCCGTCACCGGAGCCCAGAGATCTGGATGGTGGAGGGATGTCCCTTCTCGCTCAGGCCATTCCTTCATCAGCTCCCTTCTCTCCTCCCTGGCTTTATGATTCCGAGGTCCCTACTCAGCACCCATTAAATAACCCTTGAGTCTGGAGGTTTCAAAGGCTCTCAACAGAGAGGCCTGGACTCTGCCTGGGAAACCTGGCCTCCCCCTGCTGGGAATGCCAAAAAGGGGCTGGTGGGGCTCTGGATGTCTGTGGCTGGTGGCCATGTTGCCATGTATGTCATGCCACGTGTGCTCCCCTCCCCAAGTCTGTCTGAGAATCAGGACATGAGGAGACTCGGTTCACAGTGGGACCTGCTGGCAGGAGTTACAATGTCTGGGCAAGTCAGTGACTTAGCAGGACTGGAACCCATGGCAACCCCTCCCTGATGGCTCCCTGCACAGCCATTTCTGACTGTGAGGGTGTGGTCTGGGAGTCACATGTGTTTCGTGTGCAGGATTTTCAGGAAGTGACTGTCAGAAGTAAAAACATTTCTCTGGGAAAGTGATGGCCTTGGAAGAAAGGCTGAAGAAGCTCTTGGAAATCCTACAATCATGAACAAGCCAGTTTAGGTCCAACTGGAAAATAATTTAAAACAAAAAACCAAAGTCAAATGAGCAGGTGACAAAGAACATTAAGATTTGAGAAAGCTGAGTCCTTCCTAATTCTGAGAATCAAAGGGATGATATCAATTCATTTTTTTGTGTGTTTGCTTTTGTAAAGTTTATAATATGATTCTTTTAACTATATAATGTCAAACTAGCTTAGTATCTTTGTCCAAATTCCTAATTGTATTGGTAATTTTTCAGGGGGAAAATTATAAAGAGAATGGAAAGTTTACCCATCTTTTGCTCCATCGAGCCCAGGCAGAAGGAAGACTTTGGGGCATCTTCCTGTCCACGTCCGCGTTTGTGGTTTTCTGGGCCTCCTGTCACTTTCTGCCTTAGAAAACTGGTGGCTGTTTCCAGCACCTGGCTATTGTAAATAGTGCCGCTATGAACATAGGTGTGCATAGGTTCTTCTGAATTGGTGTCTCAGGATTCTTTGGGTATAGTCCAAGTAGTGGAATTGCTGGATGGCAGAAAGAAAGAAGGAACTTGTACCCTTTGCAACAACGTGGATGGAACTGGAGAGTATTATGCTTAGTGAAATAAGCCAGTCAGTGAAGGACAAATATCATATGATCTCACCTCTTACGGGG
>PVIW01005030.1:42284-116176 GCA_004026585.1 Noctilio leporinus
ACAGAACCAAGTATATGAATACAAGGAATAGGCCTTCAGTGGTCAGGGGAACGGGGTAGGGGGGAGGGAGAGGTAGAGGCAAAGAAGGGGAGCAGCTTAGACAAGAACCTAGTATAAAGGAACCATGGACATGGACAACAGGTGGGATTGACTTTGGGGGGAATGGGTGGGTGGGTGGGGGACAGAGGGGAGCAAAAAGGGGATGGATGTAATACAACAACAATAAAATTTAAAAAAGAAAAAAAAAAAAGAAAACTAGTGGCATGCCTAAAAGCTAAAGGTGGTCTTCCCTGATCTTCTTCCTTGTAACCCTTCCAACAGTTTCAAACATCTGCATCTACAACATGCGTGAAACACCTTCCTGCTTGAGGTACTTAGAGTGAGGCCTGCTTTTCTGATTGGCTTTTGACTCATTCAGCACTTGACTTTACAAGAGCTTTCGGGAAACAGGCCTTTAAAAGTGGGAAGGTGAGCTGGTTACGTGGGAGGGTTAGGTTTGGGGCAGGCGATGGCTTCCTGGTCAGTAGATAGTGATGATGCGCAGCCCCTGGTGGCAAAGGGGGCTTTAGGCAATCTCGCCAGCTGCCTGGGATTAAAGTACATCTGGAGGACAAGGCTGTGTAAATGGCTGTGTAGGTGGCTGCTGTGGCTACAGAATGCTACGGTGCAACTGGAGTGCGGGGACGGCTGGCGTGTGGGGTGAGCTGGCTCTTCCTGGTTGCACTGGGAACAGAGACGTGAATAATCTCAGTTTTACCTCATCAGCTCAAGTCATGGTTGGAGGACCAGGGTGCGCCTGTCACGACCCTAAACTAATCGCCTTTCAACTGCCATGTAGCTTATGTATCATAAAGTTTGGTCATAAAGGTGTAGGTAATAGCAGTCTAATTCCCAGCGGCACTGGCTCTCTTATGGGTGAGTTAAGAACATTGTTCAAGAAAGGCTGAGGTCTGAGAACTGGGATGGGGACATTGGGGTAGATTCAGCCAGGTCCGATTTGACCCACTCCCTGAATCTCCCTGCACGACTCGGCTGTTAGAATCAGCTTCCTCTACCTCTGTTTGAGGGGCTTCTTTCCACTTGATCGAAGACTAGGTGGTGCTGAATCTCCTTCACGCGTATTTTCACCATCTCACACTCCTTCCCTTGCTTCCAGACCCACAACGAAGGCAGATTTTAGAGGGGAGAATGAAGCGCCACCCTGGGCAGAAAGCATAGATCCCAGAATTGCATGGGAATAGACTAGCAAAGAAGCTGTGTAATGTTGGATTAGGCCGAACTCGCCAAGATGTATGCACTTACCAGAGATACTTGACTTAAGATGTTCGCTTGCTTGGAGCGATTCCATCGGTTTGCTTTTTTTTTTTTTTTTTTGGCTTAAACCCAGCCTCAATGGCGTCCTGCTCAACTGAGATATGAGGACTCCCTTGGTATAATACAGAGATATCCAGAGGCTTAGAGAGACTGGAATGTGGGGATGGGCAACCCACTCACACATCACCCTATAGGTGGGGTCACCCAGATGTCACTCGTTTTACAAAAATCATCAAGAAATAGGTTGGTGTTGAAAGTATCAATATCCTGGTAGCCACAGGCAGTGGTACACGGGGGCAGAGATCACCAGGGCAAAGGTGTTCTTGCTTTCACTGAGATGATGAGGTTACAGAGTGGCAGCACTTAACCTGAAGACACCAGGTGACTGTACTTCGTGAGTCTCACAGCAGGACTGGACCAGTCGTCAGGTTCCCATGGTTGTCTAATTTATCCTGGTATCGCTGGGGGTGAATAGGTAGGGAACAGAGGAAAGTTTACTTGATCTGTGTAATTGCAAGAGATTTGAGGTTGAGTGAACCAAGTCTTGAATTGGGACATCACCAATAGGAAGTCACAGTCTCTCATTCAGTCCACAGACCTATGGGAACTATGGCTTTTAAAATAAATGGTCAATCATATAACCTTTCCAGCTGGGAGTGTTACACCTAAACAGCAGGTGGAACATGTGCAGACGACTCATGTTGCATCTTCCCAGCCAGTCCTTTAGAGAGTAGCCTGTGACTCCATAGTCAGTAGTGGGCACAGATAAGTGCTTGCTGATGTTCAGGGCCTAATCTTTGATGCCTGTATGGATCTATCAGAATCATTGTTGAGTCCTGAAGGCTTCTTGGTGGTAATCTCACATATAGGCTGTTAATTTTTAAAGTTCACAGACCCTTGAAAAAACAATGAACACATTCTCTAGAAAAATGAATACGCACTGAAGCAACATGTATATTCAATTTTTGGAGGGTTATGGGCCCTCTGAAGCTCCTAAAATACCAACAATCCAGTGGCTCAATAAAACAACAGACAGATATGATGATCAGGTAGGTGGGAAATACACATGGTCACAAAAATATAAAAAGATTCTCATATCCACTTAAACAGGAGCTACACAAATTATACTGAGGTAGAACTTTCCACTTGCATTTGGCAATGATCAACATGCTATACCATAAATTGTGTTTTTGAGATGAGACTTGCCCCAAACTCCCAGCTGGTAAGTGGTGGTGGAGCTGGGGCTTGACCCTAAGTCCTTTGACTTCAAATCCCCTTTTCATTCATGGGCATGGGCCATATGAAGAGGCCTTGCACAGCTGACTGGGTGTGTGTCATGTAGCCTGATCTAACTCCCGCACCTTGATCTGGAGCTTTCTGAAGGAAGCCATGAGTAACAACATCACATGGAAGAGAAAATAAGCCTTCTGCAGCCTGCAGGTTGTCCTGGTCACTTTTTTTTCCTTCTAGAGGGAGCTGTTGCCATCTGATGGTCTGTTCCAAACCTTTGACCTGTGGCCAGAGGCTTGATGAGATCAGCATCTGCCAGGAGGACAAGACTGGGACTACTTTTAACCTGGCGAAGAATTTATGGGCCTTAAAGAGGAGGGTCTGGTAATCAGTATTTCAGGCCCTGGTGTCCTGCCTCTGATTCTTGAATGCTAAGCCTGAGGAGGGTCAAGATCAAGTGTAGAAGATAGAGGGAGGCAGAGAGAAGCCAGAGGGGTGAGTGATTTGGTTCTTGGGCTGCAGTCATGACCCAGGTCCAGCATGGGCACCTGAGGACAAGTGAAAGATAAGGAGATGAGGGGAGGGAGGAGAGAGAGAGGGAAGGGAGAGAGAAAGAGGGATGGAGGAAAAGAACAAGAGAGGGGAGGAAGGGGAAGGGAGAGAAAGATTGTATATTTGTGTGCATAAAGCAAGAGGGTTCCTCTTTGAAACACTTCTTCTGGGTTAGGGCAGAGATGGAGCAGACATTCTCCCTATTTCCTCTAGTACAGAATGGGGCATGTGATTATTTCATGCTGCGTACAGGATTTCTATTCTCTTATGAGTAAAAGCAGATCAAGACCTAGCCAAGAGAACAGCAAACCATGGACATGATGCTCATAAAGGTTCTTAGCCAGTCTCAGGGCTTGGCTGCCAACCTGCTGTGGGACGATAGGGGTGGAGAGAGCCAGGAGCGAGGAGCCCTCTAAGAGCCCTGGGGAGGAGGTAGGGAGTTGGGGGTGGAAACAGCAAGTTCTTGGCTGTTCTTGACTGCCAAGAACAGCAGGTTGCAATGCTCCATGTCCACGCTCATGCCAGTGTGCTTAGGAACTGTTGTGATTTTTATGAGAAAAATGCAGAGAGGCTAATCTGTCTATTTATGTCTGTCTGGAACCATGTAATCACTGAAGGATGCTCTGGTGCCAGGACCCAGCCACCATTCTTCCTCTCCCACGATGTCTTTGGGAGGTTGGGCCCGATGCCCCGGCTCAGCTGTACCAAGAAGCCTGCTGAGGGTGTTGGGTACCAATGGGATGGAGAGACAGACAGAAAGGAGGAGACCTGGGAAAGCTGAGATAAGTAGGTCAAGTGCTTTTATCCATTTTAGAGTTTTGGCAAATGGTAATTTTAGCATTTGCTTATGAAGTCTATGACTGCTGAGAATTAGGGGTCTTTTATTTTATTATTTATTGATTTAAATTTAATTTTATTGTTGCTGTATTACATCCATCCCCTCTTTACTCCCCTCTGTCCCCTTCCCCACCCACCCACCCCCCACAAAATCAGTTGCACTTGTTGTCCATGTCCATGGTTCTTCCATGCTAGTTTCTTGACTAAACTACTCTCCTTCTATGCCTCTTCCTCCCTCCTCCCCCTGCCCCCTTTCTGCCTGCCCACTGAAGGTCTATTCACTGTATTCATATATCTGGTTCAGTTTTGCTTGTTGATAATTATGTTCATTATTGTCCTGTAATAGGTGAGATCATAGTGGCTTATTTCACTAAGCATAATACTTTCTAGTTCCATCCATGTTGTTGCAAAGGGTACAAGTTCCTTCTTTCTTTCTGCTGTGTCGTATTCCATTGTGAAAATGTACCAAAGTTTTTTGATCCAATCATCCACTGATGGGCACTTAGGCTGTTTCCAGCACTTGGCTATTGTAAATAGCGCTGCTATGAACATAGGGGTACATAGCTTCTTATGAATTGCTGTTTCAGGGTTCTTCAGGTATAGCCCTAGTAGTGGAATTGCTGGATCAAAAGGCAGTTCCATTTTTAGTTTTTTTTAAGGAAACTCCATGCTGTTTTCCATAGTGGCTGCACCAGCCTACATTCCCACCAACAGTGCACCAGGGTTCCCTTTCCCCACATCCTTGCCAACACTTGTTGTTTGTTGATTTGTTGATGATTGCCATTCTGACAGGTGTGAGGTGGTATCTTACTGTGGTTTCAATTTGCATTTCTCTGATGGCTAGTGATGTTGAGCATTCTTTCATATGCCTCTGGGCCCTTTGTATGTCTCCTTCAATGAGTTGTCTGTTCAAGTTCTTTGCCCATTTTTTAATTGGGCTGTCTGTCTCCCTGGTATTGAGTCACATTAGTTCTTTATATATTTTGGATATCAAACCCTTGTCTGAGATATCATTGGCAAATATGTTTTCCCATACAATTGGCTCTCTTTTAATTTTGTTGGTGTTTTCTTTAGCTGAAGAGAAACTTTTCAATTTGATATAGTCCCATTTGTTGATTTGTTCTTTTATTTCCTTTGCCCTTGGTGAAGTATCCGTAAACATATTTATCTAAAATTTTACTGCCTATATTTTTCTCCAGGACCTTTACGGTGGCACTGCTTATGTTTAAGTCCTTTATCCATCTTGAGTTTATTCTGGAGTATGGTGTACGTTGGTGGTCTACTTTTATCTTTTTGCATGTTGCTGTCCAGTTCTCCCAACACCACTTGTTGAAGAGACTGTTTTTACTCCATTTTATGTTCCTTCCCCCTTTGTCAAATATTAATTGACCATAGAGTCCTGGGTTTATTTCTGGGCTCTCTATTCTGTTCCATTGATCTCTATGTTTATTCTTATGCCAGTACCAGACAGTTTTGATGACAGTAGCCTTGTAGTATTGTTTGATGTGCAGTATTGTGATTCCTCCTACCTTGTTCTTCTTTCTCAAGATTGCTATAGCTATTTGTGGGTGTTTTTGGCTCCATGTAAATTTTTGAAGTATTTTTTTCTATTTCTGTGAAGTATGTCATTGGTATTTTAATTGGGATTGCATTGAATCTATAGATTGCTTTGGATAGTATGGACATTTTAATGATGTTAATTCTTCCCATCCATGAACATGGTATATGCTTCCATTTATTTGTATCTTCCTTAATTTCTTTTTTCAATGATCTGTATTTTTCTGAGTACAGATCTTTTACTTCTTTGGTTAAGTTTATTCCTAAGTACTTTATTTGGTAAATGGGATTTGTTTTCTCACTTCTATTTTTGATGTTTCATTATTGGTATACAAAAATGCTTTTGATTTCTGGATATTGATTTTATATCCAGCTATTTTGCTAAATTTGCTTATTAGGTCAAATAAGTTTTTGGTGGAGCCTATCAGGTTTTCTATGTACACTATCATATCATCTGCAAATAATGACAGTTTGACTTCTTCCTTTCCAATTTGGATACCTTTGATTCCCTTTTCTTCTCTGATAGTTATAGCTTGAACTTCCAAAATGATGTTGAACAGAAGTGGAGAAAGTGGACAGCCTTGTCTTGCTCCTGATCTTAGGGGGAAATCTTTTGGTATTTGCCCATTGAGTATGGTGTTGGCTTTAGGTTTCTCATATACGGCCTTTATTATGTTGAGGTATGCTCCCTCTAGGGGTCTCTTATATTGATTCTGATTGTTCAAGTCAGGATCCATCACCCAGCCCTCTGTATTCCATCTGTCTGTCCATCCATCCTTCTATCCATTCACCTATTCATGCATCCTTTGAATAAGCATGGCATACCAGTCATTCTGCCAGGCTCTAGAGATACAGAGATAAATAAGACATGGTCTTTTCATTTGAAGGACTTAAGGCTTGGGGAAGGATAGAAATACTAGCCACCAAGCACAGTGAAGTGTCGCAGGTGCTGCATTACTCTACATAGGTCCAGGGGTGAGGAAAGGGCTGGGAAGGAGGAAAAAGCTTCAGAGAGTAGGTAACCCTTGACCTGGGGTCTGATAGCTGAGGGTGTGAGCCACATAGGCCCAGAAAACACCACCAACAGCCTCACGGGGACTCCAGAGAATGTCCTGGGGTAGCCTCACCTTCTGAGAGGGGCTTAAGTTCTAACCAAAACTCACGTTTTGGGAGGGTTGGGGTGGGTGCTTCTTGGCCACTATTAGGCACTCTCGGTGATGTGTGGCTTTTTGCCTTCCGCAGTCTCGGGTTTTCGAATCCTGAAGTTCTACTATTTCCTTGTTTCCTGGGGGGAGGGGGGCAGACATGGGCTCCCGAGGGCAGATGGCTCCCCAGTTGGGGCCAGCTGGGTTGCAACAGTCAGCCCTGGGTGGGTCACTGCAGCCCGGTCCACAGCTGGTTGGGCTGAGTGGTGTCCCGAGCTGTAGGTGCCCAGTGACCGAAGCCACCACGGGTGCTCCTGAGCATTGGCACCACACAGGGGTGAGAATAGAGCCAGAAGGGCAGGAGAATAAGGGTAGGTCCTCTGTTAGTACTTGGAGCAAATAGGGCGAGGCCTGTGTTCCCCTAGTGCAGGGGTGAGGTTGACCAGATGCCCAGCCCTGCTGTGACCTGGCTGTAGGCTTCTGGGAAGCGAGTGGCTCACCCAGTGGAAGGGCCAGTCCAGGGAGGAGGTCAGGCTTGCGGGGGTCAGAAGGCACGTCCAGTACCATTCTGTCCAATGTCCGGAAGTTCATGTCCAGCAGCTGGTTGGCCCCAGGCTCAGGGCACCCATGGACACTGCTCTTCTCTGGGGCACCTGTGCCTCTCTTTTTCAGGTGTTTGCTTGTTTATGTCCCCTGTGTGTCCTGTTCTGTGCCAGCTGGGCCAAGTGGGTGCTGCCCTGAGAAGGGGTAGACCAGGAACTGTCACCAGGTGGCCCAGGACTGAGACGTTGGGCTTTGAGCATTGATGAGTCCCCGGTGGGTGAAGCAGGCTGAGCAAACTTCCCGGAAGAGGTGGGGCCAGGGCTTGAAGGGAGACTGGGTGATAAACCAGCTGGCCCAGTGCCTGTGTTGGGGTCCCCATCTAGCTCTTGTTGCCTGGAAAGCCAGCACCAGAAGAGTGATTATTTTTACAGTGGCCACTGGGCTGGAATTAGCCCCATCTCCAGGTTTTGCACAAGGCTGTACTATGCGGTATGCTTCCTGACGACTAGAGCCTTTCTCCCAAGTTTTTACTCTGAGAGCTCACTCTTGTTAGGGGTCAAGAATTTACTGAGAGATGGATGAGAGGCAGGGAAGTCACAGGAATGTGGTCTTTAGATCGGGATCAGGTGTTCATCTGCCACCCACTCTCACTTCGATGCCCACTAGATCTGGGCACTCAGTCTTTCAGAGCCTCAGTTTCCTCTTCTGTGAAATGGGCGCATTACTTCTGGGAGGTGTGTTGTCAGGCTTGAATGACATGGCATGTGGTTGACGTTTAGTGGTAACTTGCTGTTATTGTCATTTTCATTTTCTGAGATAGTTTCTTGGCCTTGTGAAGGGGACAGCAATCTTAGAAGTCAGGCCACCTTCTTCCAAGGGGTGGGGGCGGGGGACTGGTTTTTTTTCCACAGTGGCAGGTGCGTGTGGGGGACAGAACAGGACAACTCCCGCCTGCTGGCTGGTGTCCCGTGCTTATTTCACGGAGGCCAAGGGGCCTTGTGAGGGAAGCGGCATGGGGCCTTCACGAGACCCTGGCTGGACTCCATGCTGGAAAGCCTCCGTTGTGTCTGCAAGCACCCACCTTCCCTAATCACGCTCTGATCCTGCGGATTGGTATTCTGCACACATCTTTTCTTCCTTCGGGGAGAGGGGGAAGCCCAGGTGTGCCAGAGGCTGCGCGGCGGGTGGGCGAGATTTACTGCTGGCCTCCCTCGGGGCTGTGGCGCTGCCTGCAGTTGTGGGTTTAGGGAGGGCCGAGGCAACCCTCTTGGCTTCGGGGCAGGCGCAGCCCACAGGGCTTGGACCATCTTCCCCCAGCCCTGTTTACGCATCCACCGAGCTCAGCTGGCCTGGCGCTGGGGACCGGCCATTGTGTCTTCGGTGACTCACTCGCACCAAGCTCCCCTGGAATTTCTGGATGGAGTGGGTTCCAGGGACATTCTCAGTTTTATTCCAGCGGTAAAACATTTGCTGTTTGCCTTGTGGTTTGCTCAGCACCCTGGCACTTGGTGGAAAGGACCTTCTGCTAGCTTCCTCCCCTGCCCGGCTCCCAGGCACACACAGACCAGGGGCGCCCTGGGCTGGCATGTCTCCTGCCTCTGTGTCCCAGCACCCGGAAGGTGTCCCAGTGGCTCAGTGGACAGGCACAGCCGGCTGAGCACCAGGGCTGTTCCCGTCCTCGTCGGGACCCTGGCGGAAGGACAAAGCAGACAGGGGTCTCAGGCAGTGAAGGGGAGCAGGGAGGCAGGCAGAGGGAGCCCGTGGGGTGAGAATACAGAGGGTGTGGGAGACGCAGGATGGACTAGGGCCTTGCCACCTGTCCCTGGAGTACACCTACCTTTTTCTGGGCAACATCGCACCTGTGCTCGCACCACGTGGAGGGCGAAGGAGGCTGGGGCCAGGCCTGGGTGTCCTGACTGGCCCCCTGCACAGCTGGCCCTTTCTTCCCTCATGCCCCTCTGACCCCAGCAGCGGCTCCCTGGCCCCTCACAGCACCTGGTGGCAGGGTGAGCCAGTCTCGGGCATCTCCTCAACCCCTCTGCAAGCCTGGGCACTCCTGAGGGCAGGGTGCCATCTGGGTCAACTCCTCCCTCTCCAGCTCCTTTCTTCACCATGCTTCCCTATGTCAGACCCCTTTTTGCTAAACTAAGTCTCCAGCGAGCGTGTGTCATGAGGACAGAGAGTGGATTGGACAAGGCCCAGGGAGGGCACGTTGGTGGTGATGCCGACACACAGAAAGTCCTTCCTCCACTAAGCAGATGTCTGGCTCCAGCAGGGACCTGGGGCTGGCTCTCCTGCTCCAGGACGCTCTGAGCGAGTCATCCCTGACTCTGCCAGGCAGCTGTCGGCCGGCGCTCCGGTGAGCTCCTCGTTCCCGGGGGTCCGGGAGGGACGCACATGCTCCTTCCTGGCTTCTTCTAGGCTTGAGAATGTTGGTCCAAGAGCTGCGGGACAGGGGGAGATAAATAACCCCTCCGTGCTGGCTTGGAGGTGCTGAGTGGGAGTCCCCTCCCCACACTGCCCCCATGACCTTTGATGACATGAGGGTTTGATGACAGAGGGGCCTGGCTCTCAGACACCAGATCCCAGCCTTCCACCCCGTTCCGTGACTTCCCGCTCCTGCTTCACCTCTGCGAAGCTCCAACTCAGCGTGGGTTTGGGGCGCTGTCTCCTGTGACCCAGCGAGGGCCCATTACAGGGACCAGAGTCCTCTGTCCTGGTCAGTCTGTCCCCCCTAAACCCCTTCTTCCCAGGAAGCTCCTGTTACTACGCTCCATTTTGCGCACCGGCCACTGTCTTGCAAATAGCAGGGTTGGTGATTCGTGGGAGTGGCCGTGGTCATTGGAGGCTGGCCGGTGCCTACCAAGACCAGCCTAACATCAGCAGTGTTTGTCTTTTTCAGCTTCCCTCCTATTATTGTCACAACTGCAGACAAATATTTGGCGTGTCACCTTTAACGGTATATACTATATGGCTGATTCCCTGTCCTCGTGTTCATCCTAGAAAAAGAAACTGTTTGGCATCTTGCAGACTTTCCCCGGTGGAGGGGAACATGGGGCCCCATGGGAATTAAAAGCCATTTAGTGTTTTTTCTATGCAGCACGGGGCTTAGGAAGATCCAGGTGTGGTTGATGGGACTGGGTCAGTCTTCAACATGGTCACATCTCAGTGGTGACAGCGTCGGGTGAGGGGAAGCCGTACACCATTTTCAGGGACAGGGACGTTGGGACAGTTGGCAGGCTGAAGGCTCAGGGTGGAGCTGGAATGGGGGAACCTGGCCCAGGTGAATGCTCCTGGACGCCCGCAGGGAGAGGTGGGTGTGGCTTGGGACGGCAGTGGTAACAAGGCCGTCGGGCGGCTGGCTTGTTCTGGAACATGCTTCTAACGTGGTTTCGCTGAAACCATGAGAGAGCTGCATATGCCTATTTTTTAACATGATTTTCTATTGTATTTTTCCATGACCTTTTAGTCTTCTTGTAAACTCTTTCCCCATCCGCAGTCACCACGCTGCTGTCCATGTCCATGAGTCCTTTTTCCTTTGTGTTCAATCCCTCCCGCCGCCTCCACCCGCCTCCGTAGATGGAGCTGTCATCGGCTCTGCATTGACGAGTCTGTCTCTGTCTTGCTTGTTAGGTCAGCTTGTTCGTTAGACTCCACATATGAGTGAAATGGTATGGTATTTGTCTTTCTCTGACTGGCTTATTTCACTTAGCATAATGTTCTCCAGGGCCAGCCATGCTGTCACAAAGGGTAAATTTCTTCTTCTCTTTTTTTTATGGCCTGTGTAAATGTCACATAGTTGTTTTATCCACTCATCTGCTGATGGACACTTGGGCTGTTTCCATATCTTGGCCATTGTAAATAACATTGCAATGAACATCGGGGTGCGTATGTTCTTTCAGATGAGTGTTTTGGATTCCTTCTGATAGATTCCCAGAAGTGGGATCATTGGGTCAGACAGCAGATCCATTTAAAATTTTTTGAGGTACCTCCATATTGCTTTCCACAGTGGCTGCAGCAATTGGCATTACCCCCAACAGTGCAAGGGGCTAAGGGAGCCTCATGTTCTTTCTGCCCTGGGAACTTGTGAGCTGAGCAGTTCAGATGTTGACTACGTCCATTTGATGGATGAGAACATGGAGGCCCGGGCCGGCACAATGAGTTCGGCAGGCCACACAGAAACCTGGCGGTCGAGCAGGGACTTAAATGGAGGCCTCACGATTTCGAGGTCCACCTTCCATCGTCTTCACACGGCTGCCCTGTCCTTCCGCTACCACTTATCTGTGTGACTGACTGTTCCCTCTCCTGTGTTTTGCTCTATTATTTCTGCTCTTAGAGGCACCCGCAGACAGCTGCCTGCGAATGACCTGTTGTTTTCCTTATGTGTAGGTGTCTGCCATCGCTGGAGCCTGGGGCCGTCCCCCATTGTCCCTGGCCCTGGGGGTGGGGAGCTTGGCCCCCCAGATCCTGCAGCCCAGCTTTCCCCTCATGCAGCTGGAAATATAACTCTTATTCCTGGCATCAGGGTCTCCCTCTTTGAAGGCAGCATTGCTGTTTTCCTTTTCAGAGTCAGCTGAACCGAAGCTGCATTTCAGTTTATTGACTTGGCATGGGCATAAAACCACAGGGGGGAGGGGAAACACAGCCTTCCCAGCTCAGGGACCGTTTCTTTGGGAAAGTGGGGAAGGAAAAACTGGTCTTTTCATGGTCACTGTCCTTCTGCCATCAAGGGAGGTATTGCCAGGTCTGAGAGCTGACCCTGACTTTCCTTGGAGCCATTTGTGGCTCACGGAGTTGTAAGAGTTTCCTTCGACGGGTTATAATGTTCCTTGGAATTTGCAGTCTGAGAGGTCCCCCCTACCTCCTGCCGAGGGGCACTGTTCTCACTCAGGATCCCCACATGTGACCTCCACAGTTTCCAGGGGTGGGGGTGCCCATGGGAGGCAGCAGCGGGGCATTTTCTGTGGTTTTCTCCCTGGTTTTCTGTGGGATGGTGTAGGGGTCGGCACCATGTGTTCTTGGGACCTGGGGGTTCTCAACTTGGCTTCCAATGCCGTTGGTTGCTCCCGAGTTATTCGTTTCTGTGGCAGCTGGCAGAGCTCATTCGCTGAGTTAGAAGAAGCGTGGTGGTGGGGGGCGCTGGCTGCTGGGGAAACATCTGCCCGTTTTTAACCTGTCTCTCTGTGGCTCTGTACGAATTCATGCATTCTAGCCCATCCTTGTTTCTTTTCCTCCTTCCTTCGTCTATGAATCATCCATGTATTCCTCCATATCTTCATTTTTAAGAGCTATTTCCAATCAGTCTGCCCTGGCTCAGAGACTAGGTATACTCAACAATATCTATGACTTAACTTCAAAAATGTGACCTGATTCTTTTTTTTTTTTTCTCTGTTCAGGTCTCATTTTTCTAGAGCATCAAGTTGAACTCAGGAATGGGTTGACCCTATAGTCCTCTGGTCAAGAAGGCCACCTGGTCTCTGAGCAGAGCCTTAGGTGTGGGTTTTTGCTGACACGGCCATCGACAGTTTGGTTTCTAGGGGCTCTTGTGCTTCCTCCTGACTTACGCGGGTGCCCTCCAGCCCGATGACCACCCGTTCCCTATGCATATTCAAGCGCTAGTCCTCATGCCGAGGTCACGGCGCAAGAACACAGCATACTTTTCTGTGCTTTCATACCTTTATATTGTGTTACTCCCGCTGCCTGAAATGCTCATTTTCCATGGCTGTAAAACGGGGGTATTTCTTCTGGTCTTGCAAGCTGATTGTAAAGGTAGGAGAGACACAAGCACATGACCTACCCACGGAGGAGGACGGGAGCCACAGTCCATAAGGACTCAAGCCGATGTCGCCCCTGAGCTGTGCTCACCTTGATCCATGGTCACTCTGGGCATTTTCATTTTGGGCCCCCCTCCCTGCGCGTGAGGGGCTTTGGGCGAAACTAAGGTAGCTCAAGGGTTACAAAAATACTCAGGCCCTAAAATGGACTTGTTTTTCACTTTTCGTGCAAGGCAGACTTACTAGGAAAAGTTGCGGAAAATTCGATGCTCAGTTTACAGCCCTAAGAACATGAAAAAGCTTCTTTGCCAGGTTTCAAAAAAGAAAGAAAAAAGATGGATGTTGTTTCTGGGAGATGGAATGTCGTACAGTGGCTCAGGCAGGAGACGGTGAGTCAGACGTGCTGAGAGCCGGGCCAGGCTGGCCCGTCCGGCCCTGCTGTGAGTCAGCGCTGCCCACGAGGCGGGCTGGCCAGCCGGCCTGGCCGGCTGGGGGACCAGGTGCGGTCCCTTCTCCCAGAGCAGCAGCTGCGCCGTCCCACCACCCTCTCGGGGACGCTGGGGAATGTGTTCCCCTGGGGTGTTGTCGGCTGTGGCCAACTTGGGCAGTTGCTGATGCGCTGGCTCCCGCCCTCCCTGTTTTCCTGTCAAGTTTGTCTCCTTCTGGATGAAACCCTCAACCTCCCGGCCCAACCTGACCACGCACACCTGCAGCGGTTCATCTCCGGGCCCGCGGGGGGGGTGATGGTGTTTGGTCTGCAGAGCCGGCGTGGAAGAGAATGTTCTGTTTGAGGGGCTTGCAGGCGAAGCGTGAGTGTTTCTGGAGCTGCCAGCTGTCCCCCGAGCTGTCCCAGAGCGATCCAGGCTGCAGAAAGTCAGGACATAAAAACCCAGACATTGAAGCCACGAGAGGAGGAAGAAAACGCCATGGCTGACAAGGGGCTCTGGGCAGCCTGGATGAGAAGTGTGGCCCAGGGCAGGGGGTGGGGGGTGGGGGTGGGTGGGCAGAGCTGGGCATGCAGGGACCATATAGGAGCTCTGGTTCCAGCCCAGACTCCTTCCCCGACTTGAATGAAGGCTGAGCTCTCTGAGCCCTTCATTCTTCATCCGCAAAGTGGGGGAGACAGTTTCTATCTCACAGGGGTATGAGAGGATTAAATTAAGATCATTTGTAAAAATGCGCATTGAGATCTACACCTTTAAAGAATAACTGTAGGGTGTTACTACTATTACCTAAGGAAATAAAGGGCAGAGAGGTTAAGTGACTTGGCTGAGGTCACACTCCCAGGACAGTTATAGCCAGAACCCAAATTCCAGTCTCCTTCTACAATTGTCCTCCGTTGTCTTGCTCCCAGTGAGTCACAGTTGGGGTGCGGATGGTACCTGGGGCCACCTGTGCCCTCGAAGAGAGCTTGGTCTCTCCGGGCGGATTTAAAGCATCGATTTCTGTGGTACAAGGCGTCATTGCCTGGTGGCCTGCCAGAGAAGGCGAGAGATGGCATTTTGGGTTCCTGGAGACAGGGGAGCCTTCGCAGGGCAGGTGGCATGGGTGGCGGGTTGATGTCAGCAGCCGGAAGCCCGTGGCTCAGGCAGGGTGTCTGCACACATGGAAGTAGGGTTGAGGGGTGCGCTTCTAGTCCCCTGGTCCAGGCTGCCATTCGCAAAGCAGCTGCCGCTTCTCAGTCACTTTCCAGGATGGGTGATGAGCTCGGCATCGTCCCTGTGAGTTCTGCTAACGACTCTATTGCGCACTCAGCGTTACCTCTGTTCCGCAGGCCCACTTGGCCTGCCCAACGTACCGTGACCGCTAATTCGCAAAACTTGGATTCTAACTCAGGTCTATTTGAGTCCAAGTCTTATCTTCTTAGCCACTCTGCCTCATGTCCCTCATCATTTAAAAATGCTTCCTGTTTTATTTTATTTCATTTTAATTGTTTATACTATTATAGATGTCCCCATATCCCCCCTCCCTTTGTCCACTCTCTCCCCCACACGTACCCCCCATTTCCCTTGGCCGTTACCACACTTGTCTGTCTGTGGGTCATGCATGTATGTTCTCTGGCTAATCCCTTCACCACCTTCTTCCACCCAGTCCCTCCTCCCTTTTCCTCCCCTCCAACGGCTGTCAGTCTGTTCCATGTATCTATGCCTCTATTTCTATTTTGCTCATTATTTTGTTAGATATCTCTAAGGTCCTTTAAAGCCTATTTCTTGCTAGTTTTCTAAGATGCCCTCCTTTGAGTTCCCACATACACACCCTGGCCCTGAACAGCCTCTGAGACCCTCCCTCCAGCTTTCTGTGTGACCCTGGGCAGAGCACGAAGACCTGAGGAAGAGCAGACGTCAAAGGGACGCGTGCCTCTGCCACATGCTTTGGTTGGATCTCAGCTGCTGCAGGGTGGCTGGGTCCTGGGCTCCTCTTCCAGCCCCCTAGCCCTTAGTGAGCCTGCCAACCCATTCAGGCCACCATACACGGATGGGTTCAAGGTGCCACTTCTGTTGGTGGTACCCTGGCCACACGTCCTGGTGCCAGGCTGGCAACATGGTTGGTGCTTGGTAGGTAAATGCTGGGCGAATGAATGACCAATGGGGCAATTTGACTGCCCACAGTGCTGCCTGCAGCAGGTTCCTGGGCTGGGAAGAGACATGTTTTATTTCTTCCGGCCTTCGGTGTAGTGAGTGCCATGTATTTGGTTAGCCTTCTATTTCCTGGAATAGCTGGGAGCTGTTTGTTTAATTAATGAATCATCCAAGTTATCCAATAGCCATCTATTGACACCTACCATGTGCCGCCCCTCTTTTTCTGTATAATACCAAATGGAACACAACTATGCCCCTGTCCTCCCAGAACTTCCATTCTAGGGGCATGAAGACCCCTTTCGATGCTCTGTGGGTCCGCAGTTGTCTGCTGGCTGATTTATCCTTTTGTTGTGTGTGAGTTTAGAAAATGTGTAAGGCATTCTTGTATCCATCACCTTTCAACTCTCAGGTTATCGCTCCATTTTAGGGGGAACATTTATCCAAAAACCAAATCATCAAAACTGCAGACTTATTTAGAAATACTCGTGTATCACCTGTGAGTCCTACGGGTGGTTTCATGTGAAGTGGGGATTTCCGCCACGGGTCACCAGATGGTTAGTTAGATGCATCACCGACTGGTGGACAAGTTAGGGCTGCAACGGAAACACTGCAAGCAAGACAATAGCAGGAAAACCTGTCAGCATAGCCCGATGTCTTCCCTTAATAGGTCTAGTGTCAAAGCTAACTAATGATGCTTTAGCTTTTGAGAAACCTACTTTATTAAGGTTTGAGAAATCGCCTAACTGTGAAGTAGGCATGGGCTACAAAATCCAAACTTGTCTTCACGATTCTGTGATACTCATAACTTCAGAAAACCTAGGTATCCTTAAACATGGCAAGAGTCCTGGCCTGGTGGCTCAGTTGGTTGGAGAATTGTCCATATATCAGGTTAAAAAAAAAAGGTTGAGGGTTTGACTCCTGGTCAGGGCACATATCTAAGTTGAGGGTTTGATTTTAGGTTGGAGGTGCATATGGGAGGCAGCTGAGGGATGTTTTTCTCTTACATGATCTCTCTCTCTCTCTCTCTCTCTCTCCCCCTCCCTTCCTCCCTCCCTCCAATAAACATATCCTTGGGTGAGAATTTTAAAAAATCAGCGAGAGATGGCTGGGAGGCAGAAATCCAGATTCATAAATTTGCTGCCCATTGTTTCCTCCTAGTTTTCACAACGGCTTGTGTTTGGTCCTCAGTCACGGAGGACGGAGGTGTGACTGTGTAACCAAGAGTCTGCCTCTCATGTGTGGCTTGGGTAAACTTCCTTCTGCTGTCAAGTCATTATATTTCTGATTTCATTGGTTTCCCCCCCCCAGCCGCAGGCAGCTAGAGGAGGAAGGAAAGGCCTCCAAGTATGTAGTTTTAGAGGTGTGAACTGCTCTGGGCCATGGTAGCAGGGAAGGGTCCAAATAGTTCAATGCTTTCAGCTTTTTGATTGGAGCCGTGAAATGTTTCATGAGGCTCCCTGTGTAACATTGGGGATCCTTTTTAAAAGGAACCCAAACATCCCCTCCGCTCCCCTCCTTTTACTAGCTTGGTTGGCCCGGGAATCACACGTGCCCACCCAGGCGCTGGGGAGCTCGCGCCGGTGGGGTCTTCGCTCCCACCCCCGGCTCTTGGCTCCGAGCAGCTGTGGCCTTCCTGCTCTTTCTTCGAGTAGGGCTCCAACATCTTGCAGCTGATGTGCTCGGAGTAAAAATGTTTACAGGCCCCCAGGAACATTCGCAACATTGGCAATGCTTTTTACGAAGACCCAAAAATGAGGCTGGATTATAACGGGGTGGAGAGAAGGGTGCGAGAGCCTCTTATCCCTACAGCCTCGAGGGCCCGGGTCTCCCCGTTCTGCTGTCTAGATGACTGGAAGCCTTTTCCTAGTTTCTAATTGGGGAAATTGCTGAGGTCACAATTCGATGTTTGCTGAGCATCAGAGCC
Organism: Noctilio leporinus; assembly: GCA_004026585.1. NCBI lineage: Eukaryota > Metazoa > Chordata > Mammalia > Chiroptera > Noctilionidae > Noctilio > Noctilio leporinus. The sequence goes on from PVIW01005030.1 coordinate 59,740, forward strand.
ATCAGGTAGGTACAGGAGGCATTGTTTGGGAGTTCCAAGGAGAAGACAATCATGACTCATCAGGAGAGGAGGCCACCCCTTGGAAGAAGCCGTGGATGTTAGGAGGATGCCTGTGAACTCAGCAGCCCGTGAGGTGGGAGGTTTGGTGCAGGAAGCAAGTTCCTGTCTGCAGGACAGGGAGGAAAGCTTGGAGTGACCACGGGGCAGCACAAATGGTGGGGGCCAGCGGGGCACAGGCTGGAAGGGGTGTTGAGTTGAGATTGTAGAGATATTTACACGTGGCCTTGGTAATGGTCACAGGGAGCTTTTAGAATTTCGTGCAAGTGTCTACGTCTTGAAAGGACAACGTGTTGGCCGGCCCTGGATGCTGTGGCGGTGCGACTTAGCTGCCTGCTGTGCCCTGGAATACAAAGGACACAGGGGACATGCCATACTCAGCATCGAGAGGTTTCTGCTGAGGCCCCGAGTGGGGCCCAAATGGTCAGTTGAGTCCGTTGTGGAGTTTCCACAATTAACAGCATCAGAGTGTTGCCCTTCAGTGTCCTTCAGTGTGTGACTTTGGACAAGCTCGCAAAAGGACAGGATAGCCGCACTAAGCCATTCCCGTGGGCGGTATATTCAGAGTCATTTAACAACGACATTGACATCTTTGTGGTTTGCTGTGAAGTGCAGGTCCGGTGTGTCACATAGGGTGGCTGTCAGCCCTCCTGCCTGGCGAGCCTGGAGGCAAAGGCTCAGCCTGGGCTCACATGTCCTTTTCCAGGCCTGCCACATTTGGGGTGTAGTCTGTCTGCCCACAGCACTGACGGGAGTCATTTCTAGGCTCTATCTACTGTTTCCTAGACCTTGCTTTTCCATCATATCATTTGGGCGAATGCAGGAGGTAGAAGAAAGGCTATAGAGTAGGCAGGTAGGCAGATGAGCTGGCCAGCTGGAGACTTGTAGGAGAATCTCTCAGCTTCAGCTGCCTGAAGGACCCCCAGAGTCCATGCAGTGGCTGGGGCGGGGTGCCACCTCCCTGCTGCTGATGGGAAAGCCGTTCCTCTTCTGCTTTCCACACCTCCGTGGGCTGCGTGGCGTGGAACGAAGTCATTGGGCCACCAGCCCCTTCGTGCCCTGGCCGCAAAAGCTCTGTAGCTGCGTCATTTGCATCCTTGCATCAATAGCCGTCACACCGCTGAGCAGTGACTCGAGATGTAAGTGCCTCTTCTGGATTCCGGGCTACAAGGAGCAGGCAGCGCCGTGGATGTCTGCGTATGGTGTCCTAGGAGGAACTGATTCCAGCCTGCGTTTTGTCTAAGTTGGTGAAACACTGAGGGGCGGCACGATTAAATCAAAAGCTATTCATGACACTCTCTGTCTCAGAAAAGTGCCCGTGTGGGGCTTTTGTTTGGATTTTCCTAGCTTTTCTGACTTTGTTGCCTTCCCAGGACTCAGTCCAGAGCACCGCACTGCACACAAGCTGGAGGTTTTAGTTAAGAGGAACCGACCAAGGGCAGCGTCTCAGTTTTGACATATGCACGTGGAAACGTAAGACGGCAGCCGTTGAGGGGCTGGGTGAACTGTCTACCGTTGCAAATTGTCTATCCAGGGCCACCTGCAAGCTCCCCTTGCCTCTGACTTCCTCTACCAGAGTTGCCTTCGCAGGCGCTGGCTTCGCTCCTCCATGGCCAGCAACTTTGTCCACCTGCTCCAGGTGAAGGCCAACTTCCGGTCCATTTGACCTCCTGTCCCCTTCCCCCCATCCTCTCATGGGACCAGGTGTTCTGGTCGGTGGCTCACCATGCCTTGTCACTGCTGCTTGCTGTCCTGCTTCCTCTTTCTGGCCCCTTAAAGAATGGCCTTTGCTGGGGAAATCTTCATGCTCCCCTTCCTGCCTCCCTCCTCCAGGCCCCTCCCCACATGTTTGGTCCTGGTTTCCAGGCCCTCCAGTTCTTCCTTGTGCTCATTCATTTACCTCCTGGCCTGATAGCTGCACAGGGGCTCCTTGGGGGCAGGGCTGAGTGCACCTCCAGGCTCTGGGGCAGACACAGGAGGGACGCTCAGCATGGGGCAGTGAGTCAGGGAGAGAATCAGATCTGGTCAGCCCAGGGCTATTTCTCAGGGTCTGCCCAAAGGTCCAGGCTTCTGTCCTGATCCCCCAAGCCAGCCCTGAGGGCCCATATTTGGGTTAGGAAGACACAGGTCTGGTCACTGACTGGATGTGGTCAGGTCATGTGCTGGTTATGGCTCAGGGGACAGCAGATGACTGACTGCCTCAGGGGAGCTGTGCCCCCAAGCAAAGCCACCATTATCTTGGCAGAATGATTTTATGAGCTGAGAGTATCCTGAAGAAGCAGCAGATCATTCATTCAGCCAGAAACAAAACCATATGAACCCTAACAGAAGCAAACCCTTCCTTCTCATTGGTGTGCCATTTTCCATCAGAGGCAGTTAGCCCATTTATCAGATGAGGAGACTGAGGCTGAGCAGTGGGAAGTGTCTGGCCCAGGGAGTTGTAGGTGAATGAGAGCCCTGGCTCTGTCCCTCCTAGGACACCCTGAAGAAGTGCTCTTGGCGGGGGTGGTACCTGGTGAGCACCTTTGGGATAGGTGTGGGGCTGCAGCAGGGATGGCCATCCCTCTGCCCTCAGGGAGGAGGGAGAGGAGGCCGTGCCACTGGGGATGCTCTGGAGTTTCAGCAGTGCCATCAGCTGGATGTAGAACCATGTCAGCTACGGGCATCATCTCTGCCTCGGGGTCCAGGCACATTTACTGTGCGCCTGCTGAGTGCCAGGCATGACAGTTAGGAACAGGGTCTGGCTGTTATGTAAAAAGAAAAGCAGGTTGTCAGTTTAAGGAAATAGGGCTTATTTTCTCAGTGAAACAAGAAGCCCAGAGGTAGAGCCCAGGGCTCCGCAGCGGCCCATGATATGGCTCATGCTCCAGCACCTTCCGTGCCCAAAATGGCCCATCTCTGCGAAACTTACTCTCCCACGGCAGGCAGGGTTAATCATGCCTTTCTTGGGGCTTTCATGGCACTTTTGAAAATTATACCGTTGTTGCCACTATTTGCCTTGCATCGCCACCGCGCTTGCTGGCTGGAATGTCTTCCCACCGGGCTCCTTGCGGTCAAGGCTGGGTTGTTTCATCTCAGTCTCCTTGGGGCCTGGCACGAGGGAGGTACTTGCTCAGTGAGCGATGTGGCCTGAGACCAGGTCTCACGTGACTGCCAGGAATCCGTTCGCTTTTCCTTCACCTAGAGTCCCAGGGCCGCCTTGCAGCTGAGAGGGGCTCTGACCACGTGGCACGCATGGCCGGAGCCTCGGACTTGCTGTCACCGCAGAGCGGAGCTGATTGCGACGGCCCCCGCCTCCCGCCGGGCTGTCAGCGGAAGCCCCCGCGGGTGGAAGCCCGTGGGCCTCGCTCCAGGGACCTCGTGGTGCTATCGCTGAGCAGTGCGGCATGGGCCCCACCGTGTAACCCACGTGCACCGGTCCCCGCTGCCCTCCGCGTGAACCTGGCACCGCATTTCAGTGTGTCCCGTAGAATAACATTGAGAGAACGAACAAATCAGTGGCAGAACCTTTTGAGATTTGCCTAATTGCAACTCAAATTGTTCCCATATTGGAAATTACATGGCTAAGATGCCTTTCGGGGAACTGAATATTAGGAGTCCAGGAAGGTCAGCCAACAATGAGTTGCCGTCTTCTTTCTCCCCTCCGTGAACTCGTGCCGAAACATTTCCCTGCTATGAGACATGTATAGATTGACTTGAAACAGATTTCACAATCGCTTGATCCAATTTTGGACGGCTTAATTCGGCAATTCACGTAACCCTGTTTAATCAGCCTCACGTCCCGGGATAGTGGTGGGCTCCGGCACCGTGACGCGGCTGTCACTCCGAGGCCGTGGTCTGTCCCTGCACGGCCCTGGGAGTTGGGACCGTGCGTGTGACTCTGGGCGCCCTGGGGACCTGGGAGGGCCCCAGCCAGGCAGCGGGCCTGTGACTCTTGTTCCTGGGCCCGCAGACGCCTCCCGCCCCAGGTGGCATCAGTCAGGGTGATGGAAGTGAAAGTGATTTGTGTGTTAAGATTGCTCCAGTCTTGACTCCATGTAAAGGATGTGGAGGTCTTAGGGCTTTTGACTCCAATATTCAATAAAAATATATTGGCTGCATGCCCAGCTCGGAGCCCTTTGGGGGAAAGCAATTTCCATTGTTTCTCTCTCTGTGGCGCTGGGGGAACCATTTCCCTGGAGAGGAGGAAGTAAATCCAGCTGGTGGCATCTACACCGTCACATCTTAGGGCTGTTGGAAGAGGCAAAGGCTGTCCCTGGGAGACTTGGTCTGGCTGGCCTTTGAGCCTTTGCATGCCCTCAGTTGTGGACTCTCACTCATCCTGTGAGAGGGCTGGGGGGAAGGTTATCCCCATTTTACAGATGCAGTGATAGAGGCTGGAAGCAGCCAGGCGATTTGTCCAAGGTGTTCAGGGAGTTAACAGCAGAGCCTGCCTAGGGCCAGCCCGGAGGTGGGTTTGCTGTTGTTAAGAAACCTGCCTCTGATTCACTTGGATGGAAAACTCCTGAGCAGTTGAGGCCCCGCTTACTCGGGAGTGGGAGGCAGAAACACAGGGCACGTGGCATCCTCCGCATATAGCTTGCAAGCCACGGCCAAGTTCAGCAGCTGTTCGGTGTTTTCTCAGTCACCTAGAATGTGGTCATTTGTTCCAGGTGCTCTGTATGTATCATTTTATTTAGAGAGCAGGGGAGTCGGGGCTGAGAGATTTCAGGGAAGAGGGAAATCAGTGTTGCCCCGCTGGCAGGAGGGCTGTGTGTGTGTGTGCTTACGTGTGTGTGCGCTTACGCACTTGCAGGTGCCCGCATGTGCACTGAGGGCGGAGGGCAGGACAATCTTCCTGGGAGGCCGGTGGCCAGAGCTGTGTCACATCCTGTGTGGCTGATTCGGATGGGGGAGGGAGAACATCCTGGGCAGGGCTGTGGGCCGGGAGGAAGGAAGGCGTGTGGGCAGCGGGGGAGAAGAGCAGGCTGCCACTTGGTCAGCACCGAGGGGACATCTCAGGAGGCTAAACCAGAGCGGGGAGCAGCTGTTGTCCCGACCGAGCCTTCCCCAGGCCCTTGGCTCCGCCTCTGAGCACCAGCGCCAGGTCTTCTGGCAAATATTCTTCCTCTAAACACTGCCTCCCTCCAGAGACAGCAACCTGATCCCCAATGTCTGCTGAAGCGAGGAAATCAGAGGAGAGCAAACCTGGACAGATATGGACATCAGTCTTGGAAAATAGGAATGACAAGGAGCTGTGGGGCCGGGGGAGGGGAGATGCTGTTTACAGCAGCTCAGAGGAGAATGCTCATTATGATACGCACGATGGAGGTCATGTACAGGGAGACGTGGTGGAGCTGTGAGCATGTGTGCATGTGTTTATTCCCGGAGACGGGGATGCAGGTCCTGTGTGTCCGGCAGACGTTCACGAGGCTCCCCGTGACCCCTGGCATCAGCTCGTGTTTCCGCTGTCATTGCCGCATTTGCGGTGCTATGTGCTATGTGCTATGTGCTTGCTCCACCCTGGGAGGCATATTGCAGAGGAAGGGACGGCCTATCGTGCAGAAGCCTGCAATCTGGACAGGAAGACTGAATCTGATAACACAGGAAGGTTGAAAACCTCGCCATGAGTTAATTCACTTAATGACTCTGACTTTAATGAATTTCCATGACTTTCAATTCTTAGGTTAGAGCCCTGCACTATACGCCCTGGTTTATCGGATGATGTCGGGGGTCCACCTGGTTAATAATCGTGAAGCCTCTTCTCCAGGCCCTAGAGGATGAGAGACGGGCTGAGAGCAATTTGTACTCTTATTTACACCTTAACTCAGTCAGCGTGTGTTAAGGATGACCACGTGCCAGGCACTGGGGGTGCCACGGTGAGCAAACCGGGTGCTGGCCTCCCTTTGGTGGTATGCCGTGTGACGAGGAGGACCTGAGGGAAGAGTACCAGAGCGTGATGGCTCAGGGGACAGTAGGGCCACGCAACCTAATCCAGGAGGCCAGGAGAGGATAGCATGTCCCCGGTGAGCCAGGATAAGGGGCAGGACAGAGCGTCTGTGGCAGTGGGGACAGCAGATGCCCAAGTGCCCAGGCATGTTGGGTTCAAGGAACCGAAAGAAGTGTGTGCAGCTGGAGTCCTGGGCGCCAGGGAGAGAGTGGTGTTGGGGACTGCATGCTTGTGTCCCCCAGATTCATGTTTTGAAGCCCTGACCCCCAGTGGGATGGTGTTTGGAGGTGGGGCCGGGGGAGGTGAGCAGGGTTTGATGGGGTTGTGAGGGCGAGACCTTCCTGGGGGCGCTCAGGGGAGGGTACTTTGCACCTGCTCGGTAGTCAGAGGCCCGAGCTGCAGCCCACACAGGCCCCTGAGAGTCCTCGGTGCGCCGTGAGGAGCTCAGTGGGGGACTGTCTCCTCAGTCCCTCCTATTCAGCTGCCCAGGCACTGGCTTCTCTGAAGGCCTCAGGTCAAGGGTCCTGGAGGAACAGCCCAGCCTGGGCCCACCTGCTTGCGTCAGGAGAGTAAGGCCCAGGGGGCGGATCGGACCTTCGGAAGGAGCAGCCCTTGACCTATGCGTTTCCCCTGGGACTTGAGACCAGCTTCCCAGCCTGTGCACGCAGAGTCACATTAGGACCGATCATCCCCTTTCTCCAATCTGTTTATAAGGTCTTGACTCCCTTGCAAGGTTCCCAGCAAATATTTCTGCCTCCCCAGCACATCTGGTGTATGTGCAGATGGGTACCTGCCTGGACTTGGTGCCTCTGCTGTCTCTAGCATTGCTGCCGGTCTCACTGTCACCGCGGGGGCCTGGCATGCTGCCGGAGCCTGGCTTTTGACCGCTGTCATCTTCTGTGGGTCACCACGGCCCCACTGCTGCCCTGCTCGCTCCCGTCAGGGACTGTGGTCCCGCCAGCTGCAGTACTGGCCCATGCCCTTTTCAGATCCCAGCTTGTAAAGATTTAAAGACTGTAGACATGAATCCATATCACTGGCCAGAAGAGAGGTCACAGAGGCAGGACCCGGTGCATTCAGAACCCCCTTTGCTAAGTGAGGTGTAGAAACCTTCCACCTGGGTCTAACGGTTGAGCCCCGCCTTAGGACAGCTTCTCTCCTGAAGACAGTTCAGTTCTGGATGCTGTTAGATTTCTGGGAACTTTGCCCCAAGCATGTCTGGATCCCTACAGAGGCTTGACCCGGGACCCATGTTATTCACTGCTGTGGCCTGGGAAGAACTGAGCTCAGGGTTCCTGGCACATGGAGAACCTGGTGGTGCCCATCCTCTGTCTGAGGGGAGACCCGTGTAGTGAGGGAAACGTTCGTTCCTCTGTAAACCCCTCTGCTTGGGTCATGCTACTGGAAGTGACCCGAGGAATGGGATTCCATGACCCTGGTTTCTTCCCTTTGCAAATACAGGTTTTGCCTGTTTTCATATCCGATCACCTTCTGGCCCCAGCCTAGCATGTCTCACCTGGACACACAAGATGCAGGAAAATCAACTCTTCCAAAGCTTAGGTTGGAATGCCCTCAGGAAGCCACAGCGTTCCAAGGACACGTCATGGATTTTTGTTCTAAGTAGATTACAGCCTGAGAGCCCTCCAAGTTGTCTCTGGACCTTGAGCTAAAAACATCTCTGAATAAGACGCTCACAGCTCAGCATCTGTAGGGGAGCCCAAGCCTGGAGTCATGATTGGCAGGAAGCGTTGGGCCGCCGGGAATTTGGGGATCCGGCTCCCCCGGTCAAACAGGGGGCCCCCCTGTTTGTAGCTGGTTCAGTGGGCACATGGTGTGGCACGGTCATGCCTGAGAGCGAGTCCCCTGCAGCAGCTGGCACCGTGTCCCCAAGTGCCCTTCCCTGGCTGGAGGCATCTTCGCCTGGCTCACGCTCACCGGCCAAGCTGATGCGCGTGGAATGCTCCTCCGGGCGCGGGGCTGTTATCTTGCGAGGAGGCAGCCAAGAGCTTTCTCCCGCTTCCAGCCCACCAGGGAGGCGTCGCTTCCATGCTGCTGAAATCATCCCGGGCTGGAGCTGCTAACTCAGCTCCACATGCGTGGGCCTCACTGCTCCGTGACAGGCCCCGAGCAAGGGGATGGGGAAACAGAGGTGGTCCAGGCGGAATCCCTGTCCTCAAGGTCATCTTGGTCAGAATCAAAGGAAAACCATTGGGCAGCGCGCTGGGCAGTGTCGATTCACTTCTGCTGGGTCGTGAACCTTTTGCGATTCCAATGGAAGTAGGACCCACTAACAGAAATGTACACCTCCTTCTCTGTGCTGTGTTTTGTGTACCAGTGCAGGGGATCCCCAAGGTCGCGTGGTGAAGGGGGGGAAGAAGGAAGACTCTTCATGATCTAATGTGGCTGACCAGCTGGTGCATTGGCATAGAAGACACGCAGATTTCCCTCCCCCACTGAGTGGCCAGGAGAGGGACTATAGTAACGGACAGTCCGGTGTGAAGAGGCAGAGATAAGGGTAGGGGACCTTGGAAGTCATGACGGACACCTCTGTCTCCAGCCTAGTTGCTCTGGCCTCGACAGGTGACTGTGGCCCCACTGGATGCTTAGCTGGGGGGTATGGTTTTGCCTCTGAGGGGCAGCTGGCCTTGGCCAGTCCGGCATCAGGAAACAAACGTGTCTGTTGTGTCCTGCTGTGGCCACATGTTCACCTGGAGGAGAGTGTTGAGTTCTGTACACAGGACTGCCAGGTTCTTGGGGTGCATAGAATTAGCTGGGGAACTTTTCTGACTTACCATGCCTAGGCCTCCTAAGACATGGTCTAGGTGTGGGGACATATTTAGAAGAAGTTCCAGAGTTGATTCTGATGCATGCCTAATAGCCACCGATTTAGATCACTCTTCTGCTTTTCCAACTGAAGAAATGGGGCCTTAGGAGGGACAGGGTCTTGGCCCAGATCCTCGGTGGGGGGCAGGGCTTGGCCCAGCATCCCCAGATCCTGAACCAACACTGCCCTTGTTCCTCAAGTGCCTCTTCAGGGGTTGGGCCGTGGTGTCGGGCTCCCCCGGCCAGGCTGAACCATCAGGTGCATTTGCAGATAGACTTTCCACCTGCTTTCCCTTCCCTTGAAGCTCAGGGCGTATGTGGCCCCCATTCCAGAAGGTTGCACTAAGAAAATGGGACACAGAAGTTTTCACAAGGGTCATACTGGGAAGCAGAGGCTGCGTGGGCTCTTTTTCATGGTCTAAAGGACATTTGAAAAAAATAAATAAATAAAGGACATTTGGGTCCCATCTCAGCCCATGGTCCTCAAGTTCATTGCTGACAATATTACTGGAGCCAGTCTTTTCTGATTTGGCCCCAGGCAGCCTGGGTTTCCCAGACGGACCCTTTCCTTCCCGTTTGTGATTGAGTTAGGTCACCACACTGGGGCCACAATGCTTAGATAGGCTCCCTTGGGGCTGGGAGGGGAGGGCTGCTGGAGACAGGGGTCTTGGTCCTCCGCTGAGCTCTGTGGCCCAGGTGTCACTCAGAGCCTTCTTCGGCAAATCCTCTCTAGGGGATTTTCAAGGCTGATGCATGCACATGTTTCAGGCCACTCAGCTGGCCCCCGGGTCAGCCTGCAGCACCTGCCTTTTATCAGGGTTCTGAAGCGGGAGGGCTGCTCACTGTGGGACAGTCAGCGACACTTGCGAATAGCTTTGGCATCTTTTGCAACTTTCCATCCCATGTGAGAAGGCAGGAGGTAATTATGGAATTGTGAAATGGCACGATTATATAGAAAACTAACAAGGCAGCTCTTAAAAGGAGAGAAGGTGTCCTGAGGTGGGAGGAGGAACCAGCTCTGAAGAAAGCGGGTTCAGGAGAGCAGGAGAGGGTGCTTCCGGCACCGTGAACCCCAGATGCTTTTCTGGCAGGGACGTGAATCGAGTACGCTTGTCCCAGAGGAGAGCCACACCTGCAGAGCTCCTCGCTGTGCGGGATTTGGACAGCAGTGGCTGGTGGCTGGTCACAGGCTGCTGGAGCAGTCCAGGTGCGGTATGGCAGGCTGGGTAGGTGAGGCAGAAAGGCTTTGTGCTTTCGGCGCTGAACGCAAGGGACTAACAGAGGGACTGAGGACCCAGTCCAACAATTACATCAGCCTGATAGAGTGATGGGGCCCGACAGACACAGGGGTCATGTCTCATGCTGAGACAGGGTGGGACAGGTACCTGCAGGGGACACACAGAGAGTACAGGAGACCGAAGATGGCAGAGGAGGAGGGGAAGAAGAACAGAGGGTCAGGCTAGAGCAGATGCAGAGATGGCGGACATGCCAGCCCTGTCTGGCCTTGGCTTTGGCTCTCACTTGTGCCCTAGAGACGGGAAATGGTGTTTCACGCCAGAACCACCTGGGGATTGCAGCCGCCCTAGTAGATTCAACAGTGATAGTTTTCATGAGCGGTCCACGGCATGCGCTCATTTACAATCCTTCTGAGGCAAGAGTTTGAATGACGTCCCTGCAAGGCTGGGGTGGACCATAGGGTGGGCGGAGTGGAGCCTGCCCGCATCCACACCTCCGTGCAGTGTGTGTGTGGTGCTGTGGTTTTTGAGGATACGTATGAAAGTGTGTGTGTGCGTGTGGCAGGGGGAAGAGATGGAAACAACCACTCACACTGCATTCTGAGCCAATGGTCCCTCCTAGACCAACACAGAACCTGCACAGCCAGTCCTATCAGCTCTGACTTAGCTGAACAGCAGGATGTCAAAAAGAAATGGTAAGTTAGACCATTGAGCTCAGCACAGGCTCAGCTCTGCGATGTCAGGAGTCCATCAAATACTTTATCTGGGCCAATGGAAAAGGAATTTGGGAAGCTCTTGCAACTAGTTCTCCCACTGGCGTGCAAACCTCTCTCCCCACCCCTCTCTTTTCCTGCCTGTTGCAAACCTGGCTCTTATCAAGCGAGGGATAAAACGTCAGGGAAAGCCGGTAGGACTGTTAACCAAGGTGTGAAGAGAGGCCATGGGAACTATGAGCTTTCCTTGGAAATGAGATGCCGGGGTAAGTTGGGAGCGTGTTCAATTATGTCAGCATTTGTGGGTTTGTGATTGGCTCGAAGGTTTCTGGGAATGTGTTGTGAGGTGATGGACAAAGTCCTGCTCTGTATGACCCGTACAGACTGTGTGTGCCCAGGAAGAAATCCACTTGATCTCAAATGGTGAATAGTGGGCTTTCGTTACACGTTCGCTGTTATTACGTGTGGTCTTAAGAAATGAACTCCATTGTAAAATGCAGCTTCCCCGTCACCTTTGACAGCAAACCTGTTGACATTCAGCAAGGCCCTCGTTAGAAGCCTAGCCCAGGGGCAGAGGGGCAGGGGCCCTTTAAAGAAGCAGGTGTTTGGGGTACAAACTTCCAAGCACCTTTCCAGAGGTGAGGGTACAGAGCACCGCGTAACGCTGGCACCTCAACAGTGACAAGTGTTCCAATCCACCAACCCACATGTCTTAGCATTCCTGTCCTGTCACTTCAAATCTTTTACTTGATTCGGGATTGGCCTGATAGCTGGGCTGCTCTGACTAGTTTCCAGCGTCCTGACAAAGTTGGTTCTCGGAGTCTCGGTGTTTCTGTGGAGGGACAGGCAGCTGGACCCCGCTGCCTGGCCCTTTTGCTGACTTCGCTCGCGACTTTATGAAGCTGTGCTGAGTCCAACTAGAAAGAATTTCTACCTTCTGCTCCCCGCCGGGTCTCTCTGTGCATTTTTCTAATTATTCCAGTTTGCTTTATACATAACATTTCCATGATTCGAGGTAGAATATCAGTGCTGTTAGAGTTAGATCTCATTGACTCTTGGAGAGCCTTCCACTGAACCTTGTTCACAGGAGACATCAGGGCTCGTTGGCCAGTGAAATGAATTCTTATCTGTACCCCAGGCCGTGCCTGGCTGTGTCCCCATAATGGCCTAGACGCGTTTCCATGGTGATGATGGGGCTTGGGGAAGGAATCCATTGGTCTTGCCCCAGAGACGAAGGCTGCAGGGGACCCTTGTGTGGCTTTCCTGAGGGAGTCCGGCTCAGAGGATGGCGGGGTGCTGGGCTCCGGCTGGACCCGGGCCCTCAGCTTCCACAGAGACCCCGGTGGCACTTCGCCGGCTTGGTGTCTGCACCAGCGAGTGTGTTTCATGAATGAAATGCAGGACTTTAATTAGGTTTTAGTGTAAGCAAGGAACACAGTTACAGAGCAGGCCCTTCGTCACCCTCACGGAATTTACGGTTGTTTGGAAAGTCAACACCCTCTTCTGGCCACTGGCATCCTTATTTCTTGGTCAACCCAGCCACCCTGGTTCTGATGTCAAGTGGAAGTTCTGAGCTGGTCTTTCCCAGCTTCGAGCGACAACCCACCCTTCCCTACCTTGACGTCCCTTGGGGGCTCCTGTCTCAGCCTGGATGCCCACCCCTGAGAGACTTGCTTTGGGAAAACACTGGGCAGAGGTGACTATAAAGCCAGTGATGTTGGAGGTGGCAGTCCCTGTCCTAGAGAACAGGGATGAGGGGTTCTGTCTCCTGCTGATCCACAGAGTCCAGTTCTGCCACATACTGAACACCTACTATAGTCGAGGTACTGTGCTGTCCACAGAGGACCAAAGCCTGGGGTGGCTCATAGTAGGGCAGCCAGACCCACCCCAGCAAACGGTGGAGGATGCAAGCCAGGAGCCAGCAGCTGAGCGAAGTCTGGCTGGGGCCCTCCATGGGCCACAAGAGAACCCACAACCGTGTGGGCAATGGGTGTGAGGCGGGCTGTGTGGGGTGGGCCACATCAGCTCCTGCCTGAGCACTAGGGGAGGAGCTGAAGTGGCCCTTTGGGTTAAGTTCTCTTGCCTCTTAGCGTAACTCTCATTCCTGTGTCAACAGCTTGTCAGCTAGCCTGTGTCTCAGCCCTCCCATCCCACGGGCCAGCCCCCCTGTGGCTTAGGTGCGCTGAGAAAGGGCATAGTGCCTCTCTTTCTGACCCACCGCAAGGTAGGTTTTCTGCTCCAGCTCTGATTGGAAGCCCCCTGGGGGTAGGGCCTGGGTCTTCGCCTGGGTGTCTCTGGCATGACCGAGTCCCCTCTTCCCTGAGCGTGGAAGTCATTGTCCCATGAGAGAGCTGCCCACTTCCCTGAGCCCAAAGCAACGAGAGCTGCCCAACTCCCTGGCTCCTGTTTCTCCCAAGAGGGTGAGAAGGGCCCCTTTCTGCCTGTGGACACGAGGACCTGGTTTCCAGCTCCCAACATGTGCTGTTTTCTCAGGAGGAAAGGACATGTTTTAATGAGCTCCTCGTTCCCTGGCCCTCGCTGTCTCCAGACGGGCCTCACGTGTGGGGCTGGCGAGCCCGGGGTTCCCGGCACACCCCGTTCTCACCGCAGCTGTGCTCCGGAGGGGCACCAGGGAGGGGCGGGCGGCACCCCGGTGTGTGTGGGGATGGCAGCAGCCTGCTGCCCCGGGCCCCGCCGTGGTGCTGCAGCCTGGCCGTCATCATGATCTCCTAGTTATTTATTGTCATAACATTAATCACGCTGAACTCACTTGGCATTAATGAGGATGTAATGTGTACTTGGATGGGAATTTTTATTGTAGTGCAGCATTAACTAACTGGCCTATTATTTAAAGTGTTACCAGACCTGGTATGTACAAATGGTTTACTTTGCAGGCTCCAAGTGTTGAAACTTTGTATGGTTTGTGTCAAGAAAGTATGAACACGAAGCACAAAGGAGGCAGGGCTGAACTAATGCGGTGCGGTCGCCGGCTGGCAGGGAGACAGGGCGGACCCGGGAAGGGGCACCCGCTGGCCAGCCTGCGCGCCCGCCCGCCTCGCCTGTGCCCATGTAGCTTCAGCCTCTGAGCCAGAGGCCGGACGTGAGAAAGTTAGGGTGGTTTTTAGGGACTTTCTGAGTCACCACCTTGGGGTGAGAAGAAACAGAACCACAGGGTTTCAAAGTGGTGAAAACATTGCAGCCCGGGCTGAAGATAAGACCTCTAGGCTCTTCTCTCCCTTGTTGGTGGGGGACAGTGCAGCCCTTGTCCCCTGCACCTGCCCGCCTGCAGGGGCCGCCCTCTCTCCCATCAGCCCGCAGTGCCCACCCCCGCCCACCTTCACCCCTGGCCTTTGCACATGCTGTCCCCTCGTGTGGTTCATGTCTAGTAATTGTTTTGAAACTTGACTCAGGTAACCCATCCTTTCTGAGGCCTCCTGGCTTCCCCCACTCCAAAAGGTTCTGGACTGGACATACACGCACGCACACCCCTCAATAGCCAACAGAATTTGAAGACTACCACTGCCTTGGAGAAGTCAGTCTGTGGTGGGTCTTGAAGAAGAGATGGGAGTCGGAGTATCTGTGGGGCAGGGGTGAGGGGCACACCAGGGTGGTGAACAGGCCCAATGAGACCCTCACGTTGACTGTGTCCACAACTCTGCTCCAGGATGACAACCTGTGCTTCCACATTCTACCATGTAGCCTGTGCAATTTTCCTTTGGGTTTTGACTGACTTTGGATCTGGCTTATTTTTCTTCACCCCTTCCTGCTGCCCCCTTGAGTGGTTCTGACCCCTGCCCTTGGCTGGGTGACCCAGCTAAGCTTGGCGCGTATGGAGAGGGCGGGGTGGGGATGCGGCAGCCCATCCTTCAGCAGGTGGCTCTTGGATTGGCAGGAAGTCTAGCCAATGGCAGAAGAGCTGTTAACGGTGGTCTGAAGAAGAGAGAAAAGGGTCAGGCCTCACAGAGGTGCTTCCAGAAGCTAGGCTGAAGGTTAAAACTTCAGCGAAGTTAGGAGCTAGCTGGAGCATGGCTCCAGTCTTCGTGGGGTCTTCTTAGGAAACTGAGGCTAGGGCCTAGGTGTGTAGGGGAAGTAGTATTAGTGCTTGTGCCAAATAAATACCCAGATCTCATTGCTTGCTCTAGTCCAGGCTTATTTCTCACCCTGCAAAGTCCAGCATGTTCCTAGTGGGCTCCGGGCGGCATCAGACACGTTCATCTTGGGACATTAACTCCTCCCTCATGTGGTTTTGCCTTCCCTGGGGTTGCGGATGCATCTGGGTTGCCTGTATCTGGGTCACCGGTGGGGGAAGAGGGAAGGCTCCACATTGAAGGATTTAATGGGTCCAGCCTAGAGGTGGAGCAGGGCACTCAGCCCACATTCCACGGGCCGGCACGCAAACACACGGCCCCGCCTAACTGCAGAGGAGTCGCCGTGACCAAGAGGAAAAGGAAATGGGACTGCGAATAGTCATCATTGTAAATAGCCAGAACTACCAGGTAGCGAGCCCTACTTGTGCAGGCACTGGGCTGGTCTCTGTAGTTACATTATTTGAATCCTGCGGGATACTTGAAATCCGGGGCTTACCTAGACCCCCTGGGTACTGGGCATAGGACAGAATGGCCTTACCTTTTGATGGGACAGAGTGGCCTGGTCATACACAGCCTTGTCTGTTTCCCATTAGTTCTGGGCCTGGGCAAGGTCAACCTGAAGTTGGTGGGTTTGGGGACCACGGGTGCCTGCGGACTGATAGGTGATAGATGGGGGACTCAGGGGTCGGTGGGTCTGGCGTTGCTGACCTTGAAACATTGTTACTGGGTTAGCTTCTCCCCATGACCCTCCCACCAGGTTTACTGGTCCAGCCGGGACAGGGTGGGTCTGGGGCGCCACTGTGACAAGAAGTTGCCTGGACTCCAAGCTCCCAGGTGACCACTGTGTGGCAGCCTCTGAAGCCTTTCACTCCTGTCCTTCCTGCCTCTGCGTCTCTGTTTTCTTTTTCTCACTGTTCCTCCTGACGTCCTTTCATTTCCCTCTTCGTTAACATTGAGGACGAGGTCTGCTGGAGCGTTAAAAGAGTTTATCCAAGCTGACACTCTGTTTATCATTTATAATTTACATTCCAACCTCCGCAAGTTCCTTCCATTTGCTGACCGTGGCCGGCGTGTTCCCCCGATGGGCTTGTCGTTGGATGGGACAGAGTGAGGAAAGCAAAGGCCAGGTTGTCCGATGCTGGGGTGTTGCTGAAACCCAGGGTTTCAAAGGGACAGACGTGAGGCCGCCCTATGAGGCTGTTTACACATCACTCACAAGTAGCAGCATCCTTACGGTGATCCCAGGGGCCCTCATCTGAGGGACTCGGGGCAGGCGGGTTCAGAAAGTTGGGTGGCTACCCCAGACCACCACACTTGGCCCCCTGATGTGAACAGCCCCTTTCCCATCCGTGGTCTTGCTTTTGGTTAAGATGCTCTGGATTACAATGGGGCCCAAGGCCAGAGGACACAGCCTTCTCTTGGGAGCTCTGTGCAAATTTGACCAAGTCAGTTTCCCCCCTTTGACCTCAGGCTCACCCACCACATGATAAGGAAAAGAAGTCCATGAATGTGAGTTATGATGATCTTTACTGATCTTTGCAGCTCTCCTCTCACACGGGGAGCCGGGAAGAGTATGTTCTCCGAGCCTCAGTTTCCTCCTTTTAAAACTGGGGGTAGGATCCACCCATTACCTTGTAGGAATTTGCGAGGATCGACGCCAACAATTGGTGTGATGTCTTCAAGATGGTACCTGGCTCACGGTGCTAACACAGGAAGTGTTTCCTGAGCTGTGGGCCCAGAGCTTGGCCTGGCCCATGCTGTCAGGGAAAGCGCAGCCCACCCTCTGCGTAGAGAGGCCGCACGCCGGCGATGGCTGATACGCCACGTGGGGCAGCGCCACAACCTCTGGGAGCGGGGAACAGGGGCGGCCTTATCCCTGGAGCTCGCTCCTAGCTTTGCCCTCTGGAACGTGGGAGAAAACCCGCACGGGCCACGGCGAGGGCAGGTCTCTGTGTAGAAATACCTGCAAATGTGTTTGTCATTAGGCCCTCCACGCCAATAATCCCTATCTTCTCCTCTGTCCTTTGCTGTGTTTTGCTCCGGTGGCCGGGAGCCAGAGAAAACACACTGTCTCACAGGCTTAAGCAGCCAATTCTCCTGCGCGGCTGGTGCTGAGCCTCCCCCAGGGCCCGGGCAGTCCAGGTGCGCTGCGAAGCCGGGTTCAGGCTTCCGGTTGGTCCCCGAGAGGTGGCCCGCAGTGCCCTCCACCTAGCCCTTCCCTCAAACCCATCGCGGCCCAGGGATACTCCACAGTGCCAGTGGTCAGGGAGCGACAGGGTGAGGACCGGGACACCATCAGGCACCAGAAGCCCAGGCAGGCCATTGGCTTTCTGAGGACAGAGGAGTTGGACCCATCCCGTTTGGCTTGGCACTGGGAGGCCCCATCTTCCCTCTCTTAGTTCTTCCCCATAGTTCGCCTCCCCAGGGTAGTTGATCCCTTGCCCTGACCAGTGTGGCTCAGCAGGTTGGGTGCTGTCCCTCAAAAAGTTGTGGATTCAATTCTGGGTCAGGGCGCATGCCTAGGTTACAGGTTCTATTCCTGGTTTGAGCACATGCCTACATTGCGGGTTTGATCCCTGGGTGGGGCGTGTGCAAGAGACAACCCACTGATCAAGGTTCCTCTTGCACAAGGATGTTTTTCTTTCTCTTTCTCTTTCCCTTCTCCCTTCTCTCTCTAAAAAGTGTTGCTGTATCAAAATAGTTGAGCCCCTGCCCCCAAGAACCTGACAACTCCCACCTCTGGGCCTTCACCCTCCGCATCTCCTGTTCCCAGAATGTACACTCAGTTGTCCTTCCCAAGCACCAACCTAGTGCCAGGTCCTTGCTTAGTCATTTCATTAAGAAAGACATCAGTCCATTGTCCCTCTCCCTTCCCCACTTACGCCAGGCCCTTCTTGCATTTGGGTCAGTTCAGCTGTGCCTGACCATGTTTCTCCTGACTGTCCAGGTCCAGGTGACCTTTGGGCCCCCTCCAACCCCCAGGGGTCACCTCTGCTCCATCATCTCCTCGACAAGCCACCTGAGACTATTCTTCATCCTTTTATATAAAAGTGACTGGCTTAATGAGGAGTCTCCACTCATTCAGTTTTACCCTGTCACGGTTTTTATTTTATTTTTCCAATCCTCATTTTCAATGAAACAATCTGGAATCTCCTTTTCACACAAGGTAGTGGCAAATGCCATAAGTTTTCCTCTACATTTAGTTATTAGAATGATCTTATTTTGAGGTTTACGCTTTATTCCCCAGAAAGAAACCCTCTAGCCTCAAACGTGATTCACAGCTCTTTTTCTACCCAGCAGTGTCTAGTGACACTATCTGGCTCCAGTGTCTTTAAAAGAGAATATGCGTGTGATGACTGGTGGCATTTAGTCACTCAAATGTCCTGGGGTGGGGAGAAGAGCGCCCAGTGAGAGCAAGCATCTCCCTTACCTGGATGAAGTGTATGTGGTCTTCTTCAGTTGGCTGTCACTTCTTTTGTAGTTCATGAACCATGAGTTCCAAGAGAAAGGGTGTTAGCTCCCTTGTGCCTGCTGGTCCACTCACTCCCAGTTGATTGTATTCAGGCTACATCCCATCGATTGTGGGTTTTTCTGCCTTCTACATTGGGTGGTCCTAGAATTCATCTGCTCTCTGCAGCCAGCCCTGGACAGCAAGCTGCTTCTGGACCTCTGAGAACTTGGAAAGTCTGGCCTCTCCATTGTCCCTAGTGTCTTCCCACCAATTCGCTCCAGTTTTCTTTCTCCTTAGGTAACAAAGGGGTAGGTCAGTCAATATGATGCCAACGCAGACTTTGAACAAGTGGATGAGATGCAGGTCTCATGTGTGTGTGTGTATTCTTTTTATAAGGACACCAATCATATTGGATGAGGGACCACCAATTCCAATGTGACCTTGTCTTAATTAATTGTACCTGCAATGACCCTATTTCCAAATAAGGTCACCTTCAACATAGGAATTTTGGGGGATCACAGTTTAGTCCATAGCAACTTCTTTCTAATCTTTACAAGTGATTCTTGGAGTCTTTCCTTTCTCTTGTTTTGGGTGAAGGCATGCATGGCATTTCTCCCTGAACACTGCACCCTAAATATATAGACTGCTTCTATCTGTCGCTCTGATTCTCTTTTAAGTTGGTAGTTCATGGTGTAGGGCTGGTTTTTGAACCTTGAAGCAAATAGTGAGGAGAGATGGTGACTCTCTGAATTTAGGACACAGGATGATCAGCATCTTGGACTATCGCTTTGGACCTTAACCACAATTCTGAGACAATAGGCAAAGTCCCACACTCTTATCTTGTGAATGCATATTTTACCTTCTTAGCAAAATTGTGACCTCTTCAAAATAAAAATAGTCCCTGATGCAATGCAGAGGTAAGGGGCTTGATCTTCATTCAGTAGGTGCCCACTGTCTTGTTGGGACAGGGACACATGAAAAACTGATCACCGCAGAGTGCTAACAGACACATGGCAGGGTCTGAAGAAACACCAACATGGCTGAAATGGGAAACGCTCAGTTCCATCCCAGTTCTAGCCTTAAGGACACTGGGTGTCATCATCCTTCAGCAACCGTTGCTCCTCTCAGGCAGGAACTGGAGGAAGGAAGCAAACAGCCCGCAGTGTCCCTATTGTTGTAGAGGGGACTCATCAAGGAGGTGGTGAGTGCTTGTGGCCTAGAGGGGAAGCAGAAGAGTGTCATCAGAGCCCCAGGGGTGCCCTGACAGTGCTCCATAGAGGGGGTTCCCTGTGCGACCTCCTCCACCCGATCTGACCCCGTAACAGGGCTGTGTTTTGAACAGAGGGAGGGAAAAGTGGGGATCGGAGGACTGAGGTCCTGGCGGGGTGGTCTCACCCGTAGAGCTCTCCTCTGCAAGGCCGTGTGGAAAAGGCACAGGCTGTCCTGCTTTGTCCCTGGGCCGCAGTTTGGGTGACAAAGATACCCCAGAATGCCTCACATTAGTGCCCAGAGGTGAGGAGAGCTCTAGGTTATGGAAAGGCCATGAAAAGCGGCTGATGCCACATCCCTGTCGCAGCTCAGGGCGGTGGATGCAAGTTGCGTGGCTCCACCCTCTGTTTCAAGCCTTTGCTCCGTAAAAAAAGAGTCCTGGGTCCACCCAGGTATTACCTGTCTCTTTAACATACGGTTGTTTAAAAAAAAAAATCTCCTCTCAGACATTGTCTGGGATATAAGTCTGTGATCTCCTAAATTCTCCCATCATTTAGTGCAACCTGCCATTCACATTGTCGCTCTAACTCCCGTTCTTTAAAATAACCTCGAGGGATTCTTGGAGGCTCAAGCACATTAGCGCCTGTGCCCAGCAGCTCCTGTCTGAACAGCTTTGCTTCAGAGGTGACTTTCTCAGCTAGGTCATCCCGGCCTTTGGCAGCCTCATTGCCAAGGTGCATCTTCTGAACACGTGCGCAGAGACGGCCCCTACCTTCCGCGTGCCCTACCCATCAGGGAGATTCAGGATTTGTTGACAACATCCCAGAACGGGCCCCTTCTGGACGAGATGGATGACTGAGTAGAAGCTGTGTAGGAATTAATAGCGGCCAATTTATAAATGAGAAAACCAAAGTTGAAGGAGTTGTGTTGGACTGAATCAGGTCCCTCTTCTGAGCCCCCAGTTCATAGGTTGAAGCCCTAACCGCTGATGTGATGGGAGTCAGGCATGGGGCGTGGGGCTGGTGGGAGGTCAGGGGGCCACGAGGGCAGGGCCCTTGCCTGCTGGGTTGGTGTCCCTGCAGGAGGAGACTGGGGGCACTTGAGCTCCCTTGTGCACATGCACCCAGGAAAGGCCACGTGTGCGCACAGGGAAAAGCCAGGGAGGGGTTCCCACCAGAATCCAACCACGCTGGCACCCTGCTCTCAGGCCTCCAGACCTCGAGAAAGCTCATTTCCGGCTATCGGCCGCCCAGCTTAGGGTGCTTCATCCTGCCTGCCAAACCGACTAAGAGAGAAGCTCAACATTCTGCAAGGTTACAAGGCCGGAAGGGGTCAAGCTGGGAATAAAAACCCATGCTAGGTCCCATGCATTGCGCTGTGTGGTGTTTTTCTGACCGGGGTGTTCATTTAACTTACCTTCTGAAATAATTTATTGAGCACTTACCTTCTGCTCTCTTCTGCAATTTCTCCTCGTCTATTTTTTTCTGGTTCTTGTCCTTTTCCTTTCTACGTTCCCTTTCTACCCGCACCAGGACGACACTTACTGTCAGTGTTGCATATCAAATTCCCACGCAAGCCCCTGGACAGCACGTACAAGAAAGAGGCATCGCATGGCACCGGCCATGTAGTGTTGAGGGCGCATTCCTGGGGGGAGGGGTTCAGAGGAAGAAGGCAAACCGCTTCTTTACAATGCGGCTCACGCATTCCAGGATGGCTGGAGGGCTTTGGAGCACAGAAATAAATTCCACTGTCCCAACCTGCTCAGGGCAGGGTTAAAATCATCACGTTCCTGATATTAGCTCTCCTATTGTATTGAGTAGAGGCGGCGCCTTCCATTCGTTTTTCTTGATTCCCGTGAGGTTTGCGAGACAGCCATGGCCCCCTGAGTGCGGTAGGTGTCCCACCGTGGCTCTCGGGGGTCCTGTGGAGTCTGCTGAGTTGTTTGAATCCTGCAGAGGCCCCCATCCTAGCTGGTTTGATGGGGCTGGCGGTTTAGCTGAGGTTTAGCTGAATTGTTCGCGCTTGACTGGAACCAGGGAAAACTTAAAAGGAGCTGCTGGGTTTGGAAGGATTAAGGAATTACATGTGATTAAATGAAGGTTCTGAAACCAGAAGCCCCCAATGGCATTGTCTGAAAAAGAGGAGCCAAGCTTCTATTCAGTTTTCAAACGGACAGGAAGACAAGCCTTTTACTGGTTTTCAGTTTGATACCAGTGTGGCCTCTCACACTCATCAAGGCTGACTCTCGCCTGGGACGGGGTGTGGGGGGAGGGGCTTCAGATCTGAGGGGCAATTCTGAGAGATGCTGAGGGATTTGGTCAACATGTGGGGGTACAGCATCAGCCCTTTCTCGGGAGGTGGTTCTGGCCTTGCCCCGGTCCCCTGGTGTGTCATGTACACTCTGGGTGCAAGGGTGTTGTGAGTGTATGTGGACACGTGTGAGTGTGTCCGAGTGGAGCGAGACGGTGTGTGCGTGTGTGTGTGATCATGAATGACCCTGCGCATAGGCCTATGGGGATGTCCCTTTAGCCTGGAGTGAAATTGCCTTTCTCCGATGATGAAAGTGATATCTGATCATAACGTGGTGATCACGAGGCTGTTTTCCCAGCAGAAACTCTCTCCCAAGCCTTTTTGGCATCTGTCTGCCCCACCGAGCCTCGTGCATGACCCCAGAGCCTGCCTGCTCTGCCTTGCTCAGGCCTTCCCAGGTCTCCGGGAATTACTCAGGACCTGTGCTCTTCGTCAGCTCTGGAGCGGGGCCAAGTGCATGCCTTCCTTTCTGCTGTCTTCATTAATACTGGGCTCGCGTCCCGGCATTCCTGAGAAATTGATAGAGACAGAACATCAATTGTAGTTTAGCGCTACAACGGGGAAACTCACGGTGACAGGCTGGATTTTTTGTGTGTTTTTTTTTTTGCCCTGAGTTGTCGATGGCCCTTTCCTGGAGCAGCCCGGGAGAGGCACTGCGGGCTTTCATGAGGTCATAGAGTGGGACACAGGACAAGACCAACAAGCCGCTAATCTGCTAATTGCAGCCTGGCTAAGTGCTGTTACCTTTGCGCTTGGCTTTCTTGCACTTGAGGAAGGGCTGTGTACGCAGACGAGAACAAACCGAGGTGTCGTGTCTCGGGCTGGGGGGGAGCAGGCCTGTGATTTAGACAGCCGGGCCAGGGGGCAGCTGGGGTTGGCCCCGAACTCCCCTCCGAGGGAGGCTGCGGAATGAGGGTCAGAGAGCGGAGCTGGGCAGCGCTGAAACGGATTTCTGCATTGTTTGTGGTTGGAAAGAGACGCCCCTGCTTTTTCCTCTTGAGGCCTCTCTGGGTCCCCGGGAGTCAGGTGACTTTGGAGGGGCCCATGCACGCAGCAGGGCTGGCCAACCCAGCTGGGAGCACAGGTATCTGCACAGTCGGCAGGAAGGTGTGGATCTCTTCCAACAGCGCCTGCTTCTCCTTGGTGCTCTCCACCTTGGCAGACAATACCGCCGGCCTCCTGGTCGCCCACTTCAGAGATCATGGAGTCGTCCAAGACTCCTCCGCCTTGCCCCCTTCTCTTTCACAGCTTTGAAGCTGTGCCTTCTCTTCTTTCCCATCGGAACCTCCCTCGTCCAGGCCACTGTCACCTCCTCCAGGTGGACCACTGCGTAGCCTTCCACTGGTTTTCACTTCTCATGCGGCCTCTTAAAGATCGACTTCTCATCCTTCAGCCAGTCATCTTTCCGCAGTGCAAACTGGACTATGGCATTGCCCCCAGTGGCTCCCCATTGCCTCCGGATCGAGTCTGAGTCTCTGCCTGACTGATAGGGTGTGGCCTGGCCCTGCCTCCTCTCTAGCTTTCTCTCCCCCAGCCTGCACTGTCCCTTCCGGCCACTGTGAACCTCTTATGATGCCCTGGATGTGCCTAACCCTTTCTTGCTTTGGGATGATTCCCTCTGCCTCACCCCCTTTTCCTTTGTCTTCCAGATAACTCCAACCTTCTCCTTGGTCTCCGCTTTGCTGCCACTTCCTTTGGGACATCTTTTTTGCCTTCCCCCAGCTGAGCTTGTCCTCCTCTCTGCTTTCATTACATTCAGTCTATTCCCTTACCAATATACTGTGATCAATACCCAATTTATGTGGCAGAAGACCTTTTTCTCCTCTTCATAGATGGTACAGAACTTTTCTTGAGACAGGAATTGGATTCGTTTAGGAAAATATGTTGACAAGCTGGCCTGGTTTATCAGGAGACCAAAGAGATCACAAAACTGCTGTGTGTTAGCATGAGGATACAAGTGTCGGTCATAACAGATTTGGAAAAAATGGTGGGGAGAGGATGGTTGACCAGCATGGTGGATGGATGGATGGACCGAAGCATTTTCAAGGCAAGAATGACTCATGCTCAATGAAAGTGTAGGCATTTCTGAGATAGACACATCCTCCCCCTCCCCTGACCAAGTGTCCAGTGAAATGTAGCCCACACACCAAAGACTGGCCTTGGCGTGTAATATAAACCCCAGAGAGGGAGAAAGGTTCATGTCTGGGTCTCCTCCAGGTAGAAATAAAGAAACAGCTAAAAACATGCTGAAGAACAAGTCAGAAGTCAGAGGAGAAAGGATGTCACAGGTGGGTGAATGGACATAAGGGTGTGAGCTTTCCTTGGAATATACAGGAACTTCAGAAAAGCCACTGGACCTTCTAAAATGTGTGGGTCAACTTTACTTCCCTTTCCAAGGGAGGAGGCCCCAGCCAACACCTGGGTTCTAATTTCTTGTCTACTTCCTCAGTGGGGTAAACATAGGCGTTTATGACTCTATCCTGATGATGGACTAACAAAGTGGCCATGGAACAAATAAAGTGAAAATGATGAGAAACCAGAAGTAGGAAGGAAGCCTAATTTGCAGAAGTTGCTTAAGTTTTCAGAAATATCCTGAAGAAAACCGAGGTCTCCAACCAAAGGGCCGTTCAGGAGGCAGGGACGGATAGGAGGCTCGCAGGTTTCCCTGCTGGCCCGGTTTCCTCTGTGCAGAATTGCAGTTCTCTCTCTCAGATGTCACTGGGCTTAACAGGCACAAGGATGCTGGGTCAGGGAGGAAGGCTGGCGGAAGAATCAAGGCTGGTCATGTGTCTGCGTCATGGTCTTTCTGGGCTTTTGGGTCAGGATGAGGTGGCTGGAAACCCATGTTGACTCGATTCTCTGCATGTTCCCTGCTCTCATGGGGTCCATTGTCCCTCTGGGAAGCAGGACATGGACGTGTGGAAAGAGGAGTCACTCCAGCTAAGGAGTCACAGGAGTGGGACTTCGCCAGGTTTGTTGGGTAGGGTCACCTGCTGGAGCCAGGTGGAGCTTAGGGCCAGACCACTGCACACCTTCATGACTTCCACTTTCCCTGGTGAATTAGTCTTGCTTTCACACGTGCTATTCTCCTTTTCTTTTTCTTAATTATTCATTTTGTCTATATGTGACACCTTCTTTCAAAGAAATAGGGTTGTCCCCCAGTTTTAGATTTTATGATGACTGTGATTACTTAGCTATCAGCGACATAGAGAAATATGCTTTTGCCTTTCTGTATGTGAAATTGATGGGTTTTTCTGTTCACCTTCCTTCCAAATTCAATAAATGCTTTGTGGTGATCTCAGTTAATTACCTTTTACCAAACTGTAGAGCTTATTTTTTCCCTTTATTTTTAGCAAAGGACCTGCCAGTAGAACAACCTGATTGAACCTGAATGTTCCTTCCCTGCCAAGTAACCTCATAGTTGATACTTTAATCAGATCCTTCTTCTCTGTTCCCTGGAAATCTCCCTTCACTATTTCTCCTAACCCTGGCCCCTGGGGGTTTGCCTCCCCACCCCCGCAAGGCCAGCCTTTCTTTGGAAAGCTGGACAGAGAATAGCTACAGTGAAGAGTATTTGTCTTTTCCTCTCCAAGAAATGTCACAGGAAAACCTTTGCTAAGAATAAGCCTTTTGGAAGGACACTGAGCGTGCTCTGGCCTGGGCCCTTCAGGGAGGCTGGGCCCTCGCAGGGAGCTGGGGTATCAGCCAGCAACCTCAGCCTTGGGGGGCCCAGTGCCCCTTCTCCCCACCCTCCATCCAGGGGCTGCCTTCGCTCCCTTGGACCCAGGTGTGTATTTCTCTTAAGGTCACATCTCGTGCTGGGAAGACTCCCTGTGACCTCTTCACTCCCTCTATGTCCCTCCTGTCAGTGTGTTTCTCAGCAGGGCATCCAAGTGCTGGTGCCATTCCTGAAGCTCTGACCTGTTTCTAGGTCCTTCCGCACCTCTCACGGTCTCTAGCTGCCTTGCCTTTGCTCTTGCTTTTCCCTGGGCCTGGAATGTCCTTTTCTCATTCTTGTTTTCCTTGGGGACTCCCTCCTTCCCGTTAAGATCGACCGAGTTATCAGCTTTTGCGAAGTTGTTAGACGCCTCCCCTGCGTTCCCATTATATCCTGTATACGTTCACCTCCGTCCTAGGTCTGATGGCATTCTCTTGAAATGAGATTGTCATTTGCTTGCTTTCTGGACTGACCACGTGCCCCCTGAGTCTAGTGGTGTCTGACTCACTGCTGAACTCCAATACTCAGTAAAATATTCAGCAGAGTGGGTACTCAGCCAATATTTGTGTGTGTGTGTGTGTGTGTGAGATAGAGAGAGGAAGGGAGGGGAAGACTGATATATTGACTTGGGGACTGGGGACTAGGGGAGCTGCAGGGGTGGGGTGTGATCTCAAGGTCATGCTCTAATTCACTGCCTACAGACCCTCAACATGGCAACTGGAGGTGCTGACCCAGGGCTCAGCTGCCCTGGGCCCTCAGACCAACCCCAGGGCTTGTCACCCTGCCCCTGGCTGGGAAGCGCTGCCCTCCTCTGCTCCAGCTTGTCTATTCCACCCACAATCCCCCACACCTGTCCCTTATCTTCCATCTTCCTCACCCTGCTTCCTGCCACCCTCCCTGCCTGGAGCGCCCGCTTCTGCCCTCGTCTCTGCGAGGCCTCCTTGCCCGCCTTTTCCTAAGGTCTTAGCTGAGCCCCAGCTCTACACCTCCGTGGCCCCACTGCCCCCAGGCCCCCTCCTCTGAATCCTGGTGCTCCTGACCCTGACCTTCCACGCCGACTCTTCGCATTCCCAATTTGTCATCGACAAGTTTCCCCTTTGGGTCCTGTCTCTCCAGGAAAATGGTAAGTGAATGGCTGGCCCGAGACCCAAGCGTGCGTCCCTGGCTCCTCCGCCTGGTCCCTGGCGAGTGTCAGGGGACGTACGGAATCTTCCCTTCTTCGGCCTGGGAGCCATGGGAGGCTGCTCCGGGAAACTTGGGTCTGGGCTGCACAGAGGACAGGGCTGGGGGTTCCCAGAAGTGGAGCAGGTGCGTGTTGCTATAGGGTGATTGCAGGAACCTTCCATCCAGTACCATCTCCTCCATCTGCAAGGGCACCTCAGAGTGCCTATTAGGCAGGGAGAGACAGCCCGGAGCAGGAGTTCATGCTATGGTTTTGGGGTTTGTTCATGGCGAGGAGAAATGGCTGCGCCAGAAGGTACTGGGGCAGAACTGAAAGGTGAGGAGGAGCCGTGCAGAGGCCCTTCCCTGGCTTCTCCCTTCTGCGTGAGCTGGCCCAGCTGCGCGGGTTGGAGGCGGAAACTCAGAGGGTCTCAGGTCTCCCCCCGCCTCTGCCGATGAAACTGGGGCCACCCTTTGCAATCTGGAGAGGCCGCTGCCAATGCAGTGCTTATTTGAGAGACCCCCCGGAGCCATCCTTATGGGATCAGGAAGCAGAAAGTAGTTTAATGAGAACACCAGCCCGCAGGTGCACCTGTGCTAGTTCTGGAGACAAAGGCACTAACCTGACAGCTCGGAGAGGAAGCAGCCATTACACCTCTTTGGGGAAACATCAGTCCTGCAGGGCGGACGGAAGCACCTTGCTAGAGCAGGAGGCAGATGGTGAAGGCAGCCCGAGGACTGCGTCCTGTCAGTCTGGCTGGTCAGCCTGTCCTCTTCCAGGCTTGGTGTCATCCCTGGGACCAGCCGTGACTCCTCAGTCACCCAAGGCAGCAGAGAGTGGGGAGTGGGAGGTGGGGGTGGTGAGGAGACACAGCAGCATCCAAAGTGGGAAGGACAAGATAGAAATTTCCAAATAGAGAACTCAGATGGTGGGCAGAGTCCAGCACAACAGCCTTCAGAGAGTTCAACTGTGACCCACAGTAAGAATTATACATTTAAACTCGTATTGCATCGCATTCTGAGTGTGGGTGTGTACACCTGTGTGTACACACATATGGTATAACTGAAACAAGAGTGTCAGGAAACGCTTCCTACTGCTATGTAGGATGCACCGGACACATGCTATTCCATTCTTTCATGAACAAGTGCTTCCATTAACGGTGCCCCGCTGCATTCATTTCATGAGCCTGCGGTGTGTGGCCCCCACCGGCTGAGAAATGTGAGTCCGACACACAGAGCAGCTGGAACCAAAGACAAGCAAGGCCGCCCGGCCCGGGAGGGATGGCTCCGTCTTGGGCTCTGTACCACCTTGATGGGAAGACAGTGTAGGTGTGCTGTAAACGTCCGTGAGATAATCAGTGCAAAGTGCTCCACACAGGGCTTGACGTACATACGCATTCAAGAGCCATGAGCGATGATGATGACAATGGTGTTGATTGCTGTCTTCTTAGGTTGTAACTGGAACGTGCTGTCCCCCAGTGGGGCTCTTGCCTTCTCTCTGACAGCTATACCACTTTTTTATAGGCAGATTTTATTTATTTGTTTTTAGAGAGACTGGAAGGGAGGGAGGGAGAAAGAGAGGGAGAGAAACATCAATGTGGGGTTGCCTCGCACGTGCCCCCAAGTGGGGACCTGGCCTACCACCCAGGCATGTGCCCTGACTGGGAATTGAACCGGTGACCCTTTGGTTCACGGGCCAACACTCAGTCCACTGAGCCACACCAGCCAGGGCCGT
The DNA here is from genome assembly GCA_004026585.1 of Noctilio leporinus. Classification (NCBI taxonomy): domain Eukaryota; kingdom Metazoa; phylum Chordata; class Mammalia; order Chiroptera; family Noctilionidae; genus Noctilio; species Noctilio leporinus. Next base: position 88,169 of record PVIW01005030.1, read on the forward strand.
CCACCACTTGTATACCCGTCTGAAAGCTGCAGCTCCTCCCAGCAGGGAGATGGGCCTTGAGAAGGGGCCGGTGAGGGAGCGGAGCTTTGCAGGGGCTCACGGTCAAGGCTGAGGCCTGGAGGGGTATCGTCAGTGTGACGTGGTTGCGGCGTGGACAGTGATGCACGTGGATGGAGGTGACATAGCAACACGGAGAAATGAAAGACTTTAGTCAGGCATGACAGACAAAGAAGGTCCTGGACCTGCAAGAGGCCACCTGGAAAATAGCGGGGGGCCAGAAGTTGGAGCAGGAGGTAGCCACCAGATTGCCCCACGGTTTCATGGAGCTCATTCTTAGCCTTCTTGCGCAGTTCTCTTCCTCAGCTCCGACGTCCTGCAGCGGGTAGGGGCCATGTACAGCAGGGAGCCTGGCCGGGCTGCTGGGCCCGAAGCAGCCAGCCCCAGCCCTGCTGCCTGGAAAGGGGCCCTTCAGGCCTGCAGGGGGGAGGCTGGTCACCTGGCCGGGGCTGAGCGCCCACCCCAGCTGAGAGAGGGAACCCCGCTCCGGAGGCTGTTGGCTTGCCCTCTCAGCCCATGTTGTGGGCTTGCGTGTCCTAAGGACGACCGGCTCCTTTGTCCTTTCCCCCTTTCCTGTTCCACATGGAGCAGAGGCTGCATGGGTGATGCCCATCCCCTGGGGCCCAGCAGTGACAGCTCCCTCTGGCCGGGGGCAGCCGGCGAGGCCTGGCGGTGCCCCTGCAGCTGGCTGGACCGTGTTTCCTGCTGCGTGTTGCTCGGGGCCAGATGGCCTGGTGAGCGCTGGCCTCTGCCATGAATAACATAGGACTGGGGTGGGAGCCGGGGAATTTTTCTTGTGTTAGGATGAAGCCTCTCCCTGAGATCTCCCTCTTTCCACTCTGAAAATAGCCTCCTAGAACAGTTGCTATATTTGAGCCGCGCTCTCACTTCTCAAGCACGGGGCCCTCCCTCCGCAGACAAGCGTCCCAGCGGGTCCTGACCTGGTGAAACCCACCCTGGTCTTCGGTTCCCTCTGCCTCTCTACCTGCTCTCCCAACAGCCTTACCGTTTCTTACCTGGCAGGAAGGGACCGTGTCTGCCTTGTAGAGCATCCCTCCTCGGTCATGCCGTGCTACGTACACCAGGGAAGCAGAAGACAGGCCAGGCCTCGTCCTCTGAGCTTCTCTGGGCCCTCAGAGTCCTGGGAGAGCCGGTTGTGCCTTGAGAAGGGGCCTTAGGAAGGGACCTCCTTTCGCCTGGGGTCTCAGGAGAAACTTCCTGGAAGAAGCCCACCTGGCGACCACCCCTCAGGTGCAGGCATTGCCCTGGTGGAACGAAGTGGGATGCGTTGGGGCTGTGCCGGGCCAGCAGTGGCCCAGGAATGGCTACCGTGTCCCAGGTGGAGAGTTTGAGCCCCAGTGAAAGCTGCACCCAGTCTTCGTCTCTGGGGAATAAGGGCGCAGGGTCTTCCTGCACCACTCACAAGGGGTGGCTGGGTGACTAGGAGATGATGGGGTATGGGCTGGGCTTGTCTTTTCCGCGTGTTGTGGGTCCGGCTGGGGGCTGGGATGGGGCAGTGTCCACTGGAGGGCACTGCAGCACCACCTTGGGCGCAGCAGCCCCTCCACCCTGGACCCCAGCCCGTGCACCTCCTGGAAAGCAGGGTGGCTCTAGAGGGAGACAGAGACCGGCCAGGTGCCGCCTGCCTTCAGGGCCGTCACCTGTGCACCCAGCAGCCTCTCCCGCGCCCTCCCTCTCTCAGTCCACCTGATTCACATGGATACACACAGACCCAGATGTTGTTGTCACTCAGGTTCATAATGCACGTGTCACGCAACCATAGGCACACGGTCATAGTCACACACACACACACACCTTCCCATGTACTCTCACACACACTTGCTCAGTCACGTGGCCTCTCACACCCATCCGCACACACCCCCTTGGTGACACGCACATTCCCCTGGCCAGTTTCAGCCATGTGCCTCCCATGTGCGGGAGGCCCGGTGCAGCTGTTGCTGTGGTGGGGCTGATGTAATGTCAAGAAATTTCGTGTTATATTTAAAATGACACCTGTAAAAATAATCTTCAATTTGTAATTTAAATACTGTAATACTCAATTATGTGGACAGACAGGAAGTGTCCTGGTGGCTCTGGGGAACAGCATTCCTGGGCCCTGCATCTTGGGCCCCGGGGGATAAGGCGGAGACCCTCCCAGGCCTCCTCCCTGAGCGGCCAGCCGGTCTCCGAGCCCGGGGCCCAGTGGCTTCCACACCACTGTGGGTGCCTGCCGCTGCCCGTGCCCGCAGACCCCCTGTTGATCTGTTCCCTTACCCGGGCTGCCTCCGGAAAGAGCACCTGGCCTGTGGGCGTGTGCAGGAGACACACCTTGTACCCTGGGGGAAGGAGGGAGCCCCTCCCCGCTGATGGCCCCAGCGCATGATTCCACAGTTCCGCCACCCTTTCCCCTCCTGCCCCACCGCTTCAGACACACAGCACAGTCTATAGTTCACAGCCCTGCGGTGCTGGGCCCCCGCCGGTCCCAAAGGCCCTCAGCATCGCTGCTCCAAGTCCTCCAACCTTGCTGCATGTGGCCCCACAGCGGTGTCGCCTCCCAGCCCTCAGCTCCTTGGCCACCCAACACGGACAGCACTTGCGCCCCCAGCCCCCCAGCTGCAGGCTGCAGAGCCACCGCCTGTGGCCATCAGCTGGTGGCTGTCCCGAGCACATCCCACCGTCTCCCCAGCACCCAGGTGACGTGCTGGAGAAGAGGCCGTTGCTTGGAACGTCTCTGCCTCCTTCACCACCCACCCCCAGCTGGGTGGCTGCTGAGCCCTGTCCCTTTTCCCCTTCAAAGTCTCCCCACTCCGACTCTCAGGTTCTCTGCCTCAGCCGCAGCCTGGGCTCCTTTGTCTCTCTTAGTGGCCTCCTTGCTTCCAATTCGTCTTATTTACCATGGAGGTGAGAGACGGTTCCGGTGCAGGGCTCTCCAGTAGAACCGTCTGGAAGGATGGAAATGTTCTGGATCTGCACAGACAGAAGGTGGGGCCACTAGCCAATGGCAGCTGGTGGGTGCTGGAAAAGTGGCTGGCCACCGAGGCACTGCATTTTAACTTCTGTTTAATTCGAATTTAAATAGTCCTGGGTGGCCAGCGGGTCCTGCCCTGGACAGTGCTGCCCTAGGGCATGGATCCCGTGGGCTGGGCCTCTGCCCGTGTGGCCTCCCACTGCCCAGAGAGCAAACTTCAACTTCACCGGCGTGGCCTTCCCCACGTGCGCAGGTTCACCTCGCTTCACATGAGCCAAACTCCTGGACTCCCGGGCTTTCCTGAGCCGGACACTGCCCTCTTGTTTGGGCTCACCGTGTTTTCTCTACCTGGGAACACTCCCTTGAGTTTGTCCCCAGGACTCGGTCAGTCCCGCACTGGGGTGGCCTCTGCCCCTCTGACGGTGTGGCCCCGGGCAAGGTGACAGTGTTCTGCCCCGCAAATTGGGGCCACCCTTCTCCTGCCTTTCGGTTTCCATGCGTGTCACAACGTAGGCCACAGCTCCGAGCACGGTGGCCGGCCCAGACGAGGGCTGGTACACAGCAGCCGCTCAGCGTGTTTGCAGGACACCTCACACACCCTTTCAGACATCTGAGCCTGCGTGCGTGGTTTTCTGCTGGCCGTCCGAGAGCTCCGTCACTTTCCCCTCGAAGTCTCCTGCCGGTGGGAGTGGGTGGGTCCCTCTCCATCGTAAGAATGACAGCAACTCGTGGTCACCAAACGCCGACTCTGGGCCACAGAGTCTCCTCGAGGCTCCGTAGGCATTTTTCTCATCTTCAAGGCGACTTCGAAGGAGACACAAACAGGACATGAGCGTTCTCATGCTAAGAACGTGGCAGGGGGCAGAGAAATAGAGCCACTCTCCCAGGGCACAGTTAGCAACCGGAGAGATAACCACAGACGCGAAGAGGCTACAAAGGACTTTGGCATTCCTGTCCCTGTGAAGCCCGCGTCACCCTGGGGACCCGGCAGGGTGGGGGTGTTATTCCCATTACAGGGATGAGGAATCAACGCTCAGAAGTGAGAGGTTCTCTTCTGTAGGATTTAACACTTTGGAAGTAATAGGGCACCGCCCGGGTCCCTGGAAGTCAGAGTCTGCCCAGGAAATTCAGTGGTGGTTAGAGGTCAGCCCCTCGTTGGCTCTGGGTTCCCTGGGGTTCCTTCCTGCCCACCTCCTCGCCCCTTTCTTTTCATAGCACACTCAGCGGGGGAAATGTTTTTGGACCTTGTCTTTTGGAATTCTGCATTTTTTCCTTATTCACACCAGACCCGGCATCTCTAGAACTTGGTTTTTCTTGGAAGGGCTGCCTGTGAGAATGGACTCTTGTTTGGATTTCTCTGTCCCTGGAGGGGTAGGTGGGGGGCGGGGAGCCAGCAGGTCAAGGGCTCCCTGCTTTCCTCCGTGGCTCTGCAGTCGAGGCCCAAGGAGAAGAGCGAGGGCCTTGCTGGCTGCCTGCTAGAGGACTCCGGGCGTTGTGCGGGCGTTGGGTCCTTCCTGACCCGGGACACCGGTTCCGAAAGCTTCTTGTTCGGGTGCCTCTGGGCAGGGGCGACCATTCTGGTGGGTTTCTTGAGGTCCAAACCTGTACGCGCTGCCACACATGGGAGACCCAGAGCAGCAGGGGAAGAGCCTGTGTGCGTGTGCGCGTGTGCGCACCCATGCACCTTGGGAAGGCTGGTCAGCAAGGCCCAGACGTGACATCAACCACTGGGAGGCTAGGAATGTGGGAAACAGTAACCAAGTGTTTGTTTCATACGTTGTTTCTTGAGAGAAGGGATGCATTTTATTTATGGCCGCACCCCAGCCTGAGGTCGGGTACGTAGAAAGCATTTTATAAACTGTCATTAACTTAACACATTCCTTTAAAAAACTGAGGTGTAATTACACACTACAAAATATACAGAACATAAGTATATAGTTTAATGAGTTTTAACAAATGTCTATGCCCATGTGGCCCGTACTCCCATTAAGATAATCATTTTAATTCCCTGAGAAAGTTTCCTATGCCCCTTTCCTGTTTAACCTCTTCCCCCTTTGAAAAAAAAAAAAACCGCAAAAAACCCTAAACAAAACTATTTTGAATACTAGGCTCATAGGTTCATTTCGCCTGTTCTTGGAATTCGTAGAAAAACTGGATCAAGCAACGTGAACTTTTTTTTTTTTTCTTCCTGGCTCCTTCAGCTGAGTGTAATGTTTCTGAGATTTATTCATTTTGTTTTTCCAGCGGGCCATTCCTTGATATTGTTGCATACTATTCCATTCTAGGAATTGACCTCAATTTGTTCATCTGTATTCCTTTTGGTAGACCTTTTGCGTTGTCTCTAGTTTGGGGCTTTTATAAATAATGGTTCTGGGAGTCTTCACATGTAAGACTTTTTGTGGGTAGGTTTTCATTCCATTTGAGTGATTACATAGGAGTGAAGTGGTTGGATCATAGGTAAGTGTATGTTTAACTTTGTAAGAAATTGCTAACCCTAACCCTATCATTTTACAGACACAGGCCACAGACCCACGGAGAACAAGGGGACTTGCCTTTATGCCAGGTCATTGGCAGAGCCAGGAGCACAGCGCTGCCCGTTCTAGAGCCCGGGCTCTTTCCTTTTACCAGCTTCTGTCTCTGAGAGCCAGGGAGCCTCTTCCTTCTGCCTTTTGGAGCTCTTGGCAATGCTCCTTTGCTGCTGACACTCGGAGTCCTCTGTGGGATCAGAGGCAGGGGGCCTCGGCAATTGCTAATCTCCCTCGATGGACAGAATGTTGGTCGCCCATCAGCCTCCCTCTTCTCTTGTTCAGATGACCCATGAAGTGTTTGGGACAGGAGGATGACCTTGGCATCCCTGTCCTTAATGAATCGATAACTCAACCACCCTCTACATGCTGCTGGACCAACAGGCTGCTGACATTCTGCCTCAGTAGGGAAAGCCCGAGGCCAGCACATCATGCTGGGCTCCCCCACCAGCTCTGCCAAACACGGTTCTCAGGTTAACGCGTTGTTGACGGTCGTGAAAAACTCCTATTTTCAAGCACAAACGTTGTGGACTGATAACAAGTTAACGCGCGTTTGCAGTTGCGTTAACTTCTGTATAAAATTGCAGGTCAACAATGTGCTAAGTAACTTCGGTTCTTCTGCTGACTTAGATGCTTTCTATGTTCCTGTTTTCTTTCTGAGAACCCATCCGGCTCCCCACCCACACCCCCAGGATCCGTGCTTCATGATGGATGCGTATACCATACAACCCTGCTTGATCCCCAACTTGGGTCAATCCTGATAGAATACTGGGGTTCCTGTCAACAGTGGAGACCCCACCAAAATGTAGTAAATGGCAGCTGGTTTGTTCAGGGAGGGCCCAGATGTTGCACAGGCGGGGCAGTAGGTGTTACGGGGTCAGCTGGCTCTGAAGAGGCTGGTGGAGGGAGTCCAGGTTTAGAAGGGGCAGGGGACAGTGGTGGCTGGCTTGGGCACTTGGCCCAGAACAAGGCTGGGGCCCTTTGACTTCCCTCGTGGGTTTCTGTGGATACACCCCTGAGCTCCCAGCGCTGGGGTGTCCCCAGGCAGCGTCCCCAGGCAGCCCTGAGGGTGACTCGACAGCTCCATCATCGGCAGCGAGCACTCCTAACTCTGCCAGCCTGGGGGCTGTGAGGTCCCTGCAGCTCAGCGTGCCTGTGGGGAAAGGGCCCGCCTGAGCCCGCTGTTCTTCTTGGAGCCCGAGTGTCCCTTGAAATTAGATTCCCTTTGTTTATTTTCTCATAGCCTTAGTGATATGTGCCTGCTGACTTGGGGAGAAGCTATGCATCCTGTGGAGGAGACAGTGAATAGCTGTTTTTTTAATCCAAATTTGGGGAAGTCTTCGTGACCCCTGAGCTCTCCAGGGGCCTGGGCAGAGCTCAGCTGCTGTCTGTGGCTGGAGCTACTTACCACTCAGTGGGGAGGGCTCGGGATGGGAGGGTGAGCCCCGACACCGACAGAGGCAGCCCTGGCCTGGGGGCGGAGAGCACAGCCTGGGTCTCCACCATGCCTCCCAGCCTGCCCTCTGGAAACCAGTTTGCATTGTCTACTGGGCAGCTTCATGTGTTGACATTCGGCATAGGCTCTGTGGGCGTGTTCCCACGCAGCTCCTTTTAAACCTCTCTCATGGAGGCCTAGCCTATGTTACTCCTTCTAGAAGGTCTTCCCCGACTCCTCTGCCCAATGAATTCAGTTCTGCAGTCAAACTGTGTGACCTTGTGAGCCAGACTTCTGGCCTCTCCCTACTTCGGCCTCCAACAATCTCTGTTCCTCTGCCCCGGCTGACCTCTTACTTTTTCTCGGCTGGGTGAGTGTTGTTTTCCCTGTGAGTGGGGCCTGTGGGAGCAGAGACGGCGCCTTATTCAGCCCCTCTTGCCCTGGGCAGTTAGCACGTCACAGGTCTGCTGATCACTCTGTCCTTTGTGTCCGCAGCATTGTCTGCATAGCTGGCACTCCCAGCACACATACCCAGGGACATTTGTTTGCAGGTTTCTTTCCTTCCAAGAATGTTTGAGCCATGTGAGGATGGAGGCGACATTTTTAATCATCTTAGCATCCCTGTATTCAGTGAACTGATGGATCAAACCATGTTCCACACTGTAGGTGTGGGAGCCGCCATGCTGAAGTTCTGTTTCACGAGCAGAACTCTCAGGGTAGCACATGGTTCTGAGCCCGGACAGTCCACTGGACGGAACAGCAGCTGGTCCGGAACGTGTTCTCCGGCCTGGTAGGGTCTGGCGGAGCTCTGCTCCTTTCGGGAAGCAGTGGGGAACCTCTCCCAGATGGGGCTGAAACAGCAGCTCCTGCCACAACTGCCTTGTGAATCTCCCGAGAGGTCCACGTCCCACCTTGCTGCCTGGGGTGTCGGGAACGTTGACGTAGAAGACAGGGGTAAGGGCACCCATTCTGGCATGTAACACACAGTAGGTGCTTAGCGAATGCTGCTTTCCTTTGTCTCCATCAGGAGGAAATCAGATGAGAACTTACGGTCATGGCCCATGGAGGGCTGTGCTTTGTGTAGAGTCCAGGGAAGCAGTCTCTAGCTTGGAAACTGATCTAACCACGAGCGTGGTAGGGCCTGGAGTTTGTCAGCTTTCCTTCTAGCTCTGTCCTGTCTCACGTGAGCCCTGGACATGTGTGGTCTGGGTGAGACTCACCCCCCTAATAGGCCATGAGCCCTGGAAGGCCAGGACCTTGGCCCACTTGTCCTGGGCGTCGGGCACGGTGACTGGCCTGGGCTAGTGCCTTCCATGAGCTCGGCATGGAGGTTTCACAGCGGAGCTGCCCAGTGAGCTACCTGGAGTCTCCTCCGGGCCAATCCCCGAGCTTCCCTCAGTCAGACACTCCATGTAGCCGATGAGAGAGCGGGGGAGGTGGGAGGCAGGCTCTGTGCGGGCATGAAGGTGCCAGCTCCGGACGCCCACGGCACCTTCCGGTCAGCCTGCGGAGCATTCTACTTGGCTCCTGTGCACGGGGCGGGGGTCCGGAGGGCCTTGCCCACGTGGCTAACGAGGAGCTGCCCGCCTTCTAAAGACCCGTTGACCTCTGGCCAGTGCGGGCTGCTCCCCAGGTCCTTGGCAGAGCTGAGTTTGTCCTGGGCTTTCCAGAATGTGCTTCCCATCAGCCTTCCTGCAGCTTGCCGAGCGTTTGAAGTGGGGAGCGGGGTAAGTTGATACCCGCTGTAGCTCAGGGCCCAGCCGAGCCAAGCAGCCGGGCCCTGGTTGCACAGGCCCGCTTTGTGACCCGCCACGGGGCTGTCAGGCAGGGGGGACCGGAGCAGCTTACGAGTCCCGGGAGGGAGAGCGCAGGTCCCGGGCCTGGGCCCTGAATGGCGATTGTTATTTCAATGTGTGTGCACTTGAATGACATCATGCTATGGAGTGCATGAATTTTTTTTTTTTTTTTTTTTTTTTTTGTCAGTCTTTTAACACAAGTTTATGTTTTTCAGACCTTCAAGCTGCAGGTCATTTTTTACATTTGCTATTGAGAGCAGATGTGACTAATCCCTATCGGGTTCTACTGAAAAACGGTGGGGTTGCGGAAGGTCAAATGCAGAATGCCTTTCAATCTCCATTATTATTTCCTCCACTCAGTGGCCTCAGCAGGAAGCCTGGTCTTGGCAATGGTGGCCTTCCGAAGAGTCTCAGCCTCCTCGGCCCAGCCTTGGCCACTGGCGCGTTCCCCATACTCTACGGCACGTTCAGCCTCAGCGGTCAGCTGAGCCGGGGTGAGAGGCAGGAGACTTAGTACTCTCTGGGTCTCAGTTTCCCCATCTGTACAATGGGAGTGTGGATCGGGAGGTGCTGACAGATATTGTGAGATCCTCATGATACTACTGTTCTTTAGTTTTCTAACTCCTGGATTTGGAGAGGCCCAGATGGGGAACCATGTCTTTGGTGTGGCTATGCCTTTTTCCCTCCTGGGGTTTGGGGAAGTTTAAGGAGATCCTGATAGTGGAGGTGAATGTCCCCACTGCTCTGCTCAGCAGGTGGTCCCCTAGCAGAGAATTGGGAGGGGTGTCTTCTATGTTGGCACCTATCATCGGGGTCACGTGGCAGCTCTTGAGGGCAGCTTGGTCTTCACAGTTCTCTTCTCTAGAAAAGTTTCCGTCTCAGACTTGGGAAAATGTACTACTTCCAAAATCCAATTGTCTTCCTCCTGGGAGTGTTGGGATGAAGGGGGCTTGGTTCGGGACAGAGGCAGGTAAAGACCTGTGGTTGTTGTCCTCGGTGAGGTGCTGAAGCCAGGATCCTGGTGCAAAGAAGGTGGGAGAGGTCCCAAGTCTCAGAGGAGGACCCCTGAGGAGACTGCAATCACCAAACAGAAAGACCATATTTGTTTCTGAGGGGACAATCTGGCCCATTCTAAGCTGGTGTGACCAAGGGAACACTAGCTGTTCCCTTCTTTGAGCTGTTTCCATGGCAAAGTAATAGGGACATTTGGGGTAACCTGGGGAAGGCCTTTTGATTCAGACAGGATGTGTGGCTCTCAAGGAACCCTCAGGGGGATTAACTTTCTGACCATCAGGACTTCGGTGCTGCCATGGGGATTCATTTATGCACTCCTTCATCTGCTCATGGATTGATCATTCCATCCATGCACCTGCTACCCACCCACCAATCTGTCCATTCACCCATCCACTCATCCATCCATCCATGCATCCGTGTATCCATTTATTTAGCAAGCATTTAAGTAGCATCTTCTGCGTTGTCCTCTCATTAGAGATGTAGAGATGGACCAGGCAGTCTCTGACCTTGAGCTCAGAGGGTCAACTACAGGAAGGGAGTAAAGCACCACGCTTGACTCCAGAGGGAAATGGTTTAGAATGGCACAGGTATGGAGGAAGAGGAAGAATGCTAACAGGATGCTGCTAGGTTCAAGGAGACCGTTGACTTTGGGCACCTTGGGCTTCTTCTGTCTCACTTCCAGTGGCGTCCACGGTATAAGATCTGAGCCATCTTTGTTTTATGTCCCACGGAAAGAGACAGGTGTTCAGGAGTGTGAGCCTAGCAGGTGGGAAGGCTTGGAGTCCAAGGCAGCATTTTTGAATTTTCCCTCATAGGAAATTCTCTATTACTTGGTTCTTGTTGTTAAAAACATTATATATTCCTTTAAAGACAAGTTTTCTCTTTGACTTGGGAACATCCTTTTGCCTCCTGCACCTGTTCTAGGGAAATTGGTGCACGGTGGCTACTCAGAACGATTGCTGACCAGGTGAGGCCAGTTGCGTGAGCCCACCTGCTGGGACATCCGTGCGGAAGGATGGACCGAAGTCCCAGAACTCAACGGAGCTTGTCAGCAGCGGCAGGGGAGGCTGAGCCTTTGCCTTTTCTCCGACTCTGACTCCAGTGTCGATGGACAGTGAGAGCTACCTCTCAGCTCCAGCCAGAACTGCCTGCCTCCCTTCCTGCTCATGCCAAGGGACACTGGTCTTCTCGCTGGTTCCATAGACATCTCAATGGCTGTGAATTCGTGGCTCAGGTGCCACACCTATGTCCCTTTCCCCCGGCCTCATGGGGATGGTGTGGGGACCCGATGAACTCATGGGAAACTCTCCGAGAAGTCATGAGGTCTGGCCTGCGTGCTCCGCCTGGCGTGCGGCGCGGACGCAACAAAGAGTTAAACGTTTTGGCAGAAAGTGGGCTCCTCATTTTCCAAGGAGAACCTTTTTCAGACACCTCAGGTTGGCCTTACTTGAAAGGGGAGGCGGCAGTTTTTAGCATGGGGCTCCAAGCAGAGGGAAGCTAACCGGAGTCCCTCATCAGGACTCACGGGGAATTTGGCAGGCAGCATTAATAAAGGCATGTTTTCCCCCCTCGTTCTTTCTTCGATGTAAAAATGCCAGGTTACGGTTGGCTAAAGCATTGGAGCATCAGAGCCAGTTCATCTTCTGAGTCCGTATTTTTTACGGGCACTGCGGGAGCTGTCCTGGGTTTTTGTTTCCAGCGGTGGGATATCAGGATTTGTATCCTCTGGTATATCCAAAGAATAATTCTCCTTTCCTTTGATGTTTTTTGGACATCTTGAGGCACTTAGGGGGTGCATTCTCAGGGAAGGTTGGAGGACGGGATTGCAGGGCCCTCATTATGTTATTAAAATAGATCCAGGGAAGGAAGGCTGAATTTCTTGGGCAGAAAGCTGCCTCGCTAAGTGGAAGTCTGGTTCCGAAGTTGCTCTTAGCCTTGACTTCTTGAACCAAGAACTGTGTTTTATTGTACTTTGGTAGAAGCAGGAGGCCTTGTTGCTTGTATAATGGTGTCACGGTTTGAGGTTAATGTGCATTGTTTTTCCTGACGTTTGGAAAATCACACCTTAACAAAATACAGTTTAGGTTAAAAAAAAAAAAAAAAACATCAAAAAATGTTCCATAACCTTGAAATTTGTTTAGCAAATCTGCTCTACTTTGGGATGATTGCATAGTCTCCTGAAGTAGCATTCCTTCCCCTCCTCCGTGCTCACCCACCCAGCCAGCACAGCCCTGGGTGATCTCCCTAAGGGGCCACTGCCATCCCAGTTCTGCTCAGAAGCCTTCAGTTGGCTCCCCACTGCAGCCAAAAGAAAGTACAATTAACCAAATCAGTCAGAGCCTGCTGACTAGCCCCACAGAGCCCTTCCAGCTCCACCTTCCAGGCAGGGAGCCCTCCACAACCCCAGGGGCCTTCCTACTGGTCCCCAGCCAAATGGGGACCCCCTCATCCCTCTTTCCTGGACAGCAGTAAGGTCCTCAGAGTCCCCACAGGACCCAGAGTAGGGAAGAGGTGCCTGACCTAGCCCTGGGGATGCAGGAAACGTTAACAGAGAGCCTGACTGGTAACCTCTCATCCAGCGCATCTAAGAGCCACCCAAGAACACCAGGGCTGCAGGGGGTACTTTAACTACATGCCAAGAGGGGACTATGAGGAGGATTTAAAAACAGGAAGGAGAATGAAATCAATGGCAAGGAGGTCACGTGGTCAGCGCAACTCCCAGGGTGGGTGGCTGGGCTGAGTGGAGGGCAGATGGTGGGGAAAAGGCTGGGGGTTGGGTGGCTTTGCGGACAGAGGGGGAGTGGGCAGGTGCAGGCCTGCATCGGGGACTCCCCTGCCCTCCATCATCTTCACCTGGCCATCAGATGGTCCTCCATAGGGTGTGGGTCACACCCTGCTGTAAGGTCCTACATACTCCTGAAGCCTCCTCAGGCCCTTCACGCAGGACTCTGCCCCGTGTCATGCTGTCCTCTCTGAGTCTTACCTTATGTTAACATGTCTCACCCTCTCACCAGCCTGCCAGCGCTCAGGGGGAGATGCCCTGGGCCATGTATCCCTGCCTTTATCATCCTCCGACCTAGCATCTTGCTGGAGCTCCTGTGTCCCAGACACTCAGTACCTCACCTGGCTTCTCTCATTTCTTTTTCATAAGAAATACATTAGGTAGAGAGGATTTTTTAGCCCTATTTCATGAAGAAGGACTCTGAGGCCATGAGGCTGACTGATTTGCCTGGGGTCACACAATGTACTGTGAAAAGGAGTCAAGCTCTAAACTCAGTCTGGCTCTGGGATTTGCACACCTACCCACCATGCCATCATGCCATTCTGTCTGTCATCTTGCTAGAGGCAGTTCAGAAGTGGTAGTCATTTTGCCATTACTGCAGTAATTGTAGTGATTTCAGCATTGATGCTGATAATATGCTTCTGCTTACTGTTACAACAGTACCACTGCCACAGCCACAGCACGGCCACGGCCACAGCACGGCCACGACCACAGCATGGCCATGGCCACAGCTTGGGCTCTAGAGCCAGGTCTTCAGTTTACATCCTGCTTTGTCACTTGCTCTGCACCACTGAGCAGGTGAACGAATCTTTCCATGCCTCAGTTTCTTCCCTGTAAATGGCATGTATGCTCACAGGGCTGTTGTGAAGATTGAGCGCATTATATACAACACACACTTTGAACAATGGCTGGCACACAGCAAGAACTCCCCACGACAGCCACTATGATTGTCCTTCCACCCCGGCTGTAGCACCTGTCTGAGCAGGCTCACCTAAGTGCTTAACGGGGGAGAAGGATCAGAGGGTGGGACATGTGCCCATGGGGCTTGTTTGGGGACCTGGAAACACAGGGATGTAAGGGCAGCTGCTCCCTCAGGAACCACCCCTGAGCACGAGTGTGCTTTGGGTGGCAGCATGGAGCTTGCCCACGATGGGCACCCGTTTCCTGGAGACCCCTTGGGATCTGATGGGAGGAGTTGCTTCTAGACTGTGGAAGGGAGGAGAGGCGGCATTGGGGAGGAACTGGGAAGAGGTGGGGAGGTTCCAGTGTGAATGGACTGAAGACAGGAGAGGACGGGCAACTGAGCATAGAAGGCGGATGACTAGAGGGCGGGGCCTGTCTCTCTCTGGGCCGGGGAGTCAGAGGGAAGACAGAGGCGTCTTCTGAAGGATCAAGGACTTCAGCATTGCACACATGGATGCTAAGATGGGCCAGGCTCAGGTGTGGGCAAAAGGCACCCGGATTCAGCTGCACAGTGAAGGTGTCAAGGGCCGCAGTCTCTTGATTCCCTAGATTCCCTGGGGAGGGATGAGCACACCAGCACCAACCCTTACAGTGCTTTGAATCTGTCAGGACCCAGGGCTTTGGCATCGGACCGACCTGGGCTCCCAATCTTTGCTTTTCTGCACCAGCCATGTGGCCGTAGGGTCTTAGGCGAGTACTGACCTTTCTTTGATGCTCAGTTTCTTGTTTCATTCCATGGACGCAACAACCCATACCTCCTAGCGTTTTTATGAGAATTAAAGCACATGGTATTGGTGAACGGTATTGGGCAGAGAAGACAGCAAATAGAGGTATTTTTATCCTCTGGTTGAGAATGCTTGTCCTCCGGGTATGGTCCCCCGGCGGGCAGTATTAGCCTCACGTGGAAATGTGTCGGACATGCAAATACACGGGCTTTATCCTGGGCTTTTCTGAATCAAAACCCAGGTGGGGCTCAGCACTTTGGGCTTCGGACAGCCCTGCAGATGATCCAAGGCTGGGAACCGCGCATCTGATACAGGCACAGAGAGCAGCGAGGGGACACACCCCACGACGCTCAGCCTGGGGCTGGGACGCAGCGGGTGCCCACCACCTGACCGCCGCCCCTCTTCCGTCCTACCTGGGCAAGAGTTTTACCCGAAGAGGTTAATGCTACTGCAGACCTCCGAGAGGTGAAAGGGCCTTGTTCCCCTGGAGGATAGACACATTATGACGGCTTCATTTGATTAAAAGGGGATGTTGATCATTAGTTATGATCCAAATTTCTTCTCTCCCCAGCAATCACTCAAAGTGTTCCCAGATGCGCGGGGTGGGGGGCGGGGGGCTGCGGGTTACCTGCGAACACAGCATCTCTTTATAAGGAGGATGCTCATGCGCGCAGAGGCGTTCAGAGCCGTGGAGCGGCCTCCGCCCCTCGGGCCTGCCCTGCGTTTGATGGAGTGAATGATTGAGGGGAAACATATGCATTCCAGATTGGACCTGCGAGCCGGGCTCGGAGAGGCGGCCTGCTTCCCGAGGCAGCTGAGGGGAGGTGGGGGAGCTCTGCAAGTATTTGTGGTTCCCGTGGGGCTAATTATTGACGTTCAGAGGCAAGTAGCCGCCCCAATTTCGGTTAGCACAGTTGTTCGTTACTGCATAATTAAGAGGAAGGGGGGACAGCCCTGGTGGGGAGCAAGGCAGAGGGAAGGACAAATGCGAATAGCTGGGATGCCTTTGTCTAAGGAACCAGGACAGCCGCAGGGGCCAAGGTCAGATGTTTAGCTCTGGGACACAAAGGGCTCAGGCCTGAGGCTGAGGGGGGTGGGGAGCTGGCTCCTGTCCCAAGGGCAGGGCCCAGAGATGGAGGAAGTAACTCGGCCTGGGGGTTCCTGAGGTTTTAAAGGGTTCTACTCCACTTGCCCTAAGGCAAGCAGCAGGAAGGGATGGAGGCCTCTGAACTTGTGACCATGTTAGAAGAAAATTCTCGGATGCTGGGAGATGGGTGGAGCTCCACTGAGCTTGCATAGCCCTGTCCAGGCCCCTGAAGGCCGTCAGGGCCAGGGGTGCTGAGGGATCAGGGCTTTGCTTGACCCCACCGCCAGTGCACACAGGAGGCCCAGCTACCTGTGGAGGCGGGAGGCCGAGAGGCTGAGAGGCTGAGCCCCTGCTGCAGGCTGTGGTTACAGCGGCTTTCTTGCTGGGAGCTGACCTGTGCCAAGGCTTCTGTGCTGCTTCCTTAAGGCCCCACACCATGGGCTGAGCAGTGGGGGAGGGAAGCACCAACTTTGTGAGCAGCTCCTTCATATTGGGGGACTCCGACGGTTCCAGGAATCTTTGGTTTGAAGAAAGCTTGGAAACAGAACAGGGGAATGTGCAGCCCTGTCCTGGGAGTCAGGGGCCCTGTGTCCATTCTAACCCAGCCATGCCCTTAGCTAGCTGTGTGACCTTGAAGAAGTTCTTGCCCTTTCTGGGCCTTACAGCCTCACCTGTAGAACCGAGGAGAAGACGGATGTCGGAAGAACTTGTTTGGAAAGTTGCGGCACAGAGCCGAATGGTTGGGGCTGGGACCACACAGGCCGTTGTAACAAGACCATAGCAGGATGGAGGGGAGACACCTTCAAAAATACCTATATTGAGCATTGAGCCAAACCTCTGAACAGGTTTTGCTTCATGCAGAGAAATGGCCTCATCTTCTGTAAACTGCTCCACGGGGAAGGTGGGAATTTGGGGTGTCTTAGGAAGGAAAGGTGTATTAGTTTTCTATTGCTGCTCTGGTAGGTTACCGCACACCTGGTGGTTGAAAAGCACACTAATTTGTTATTTTATAATCCTGGAGGGTGGAAGTCCAAAATGGGTCCCCCTGGGCTGACAGTAAGGCGTTGGCAGGGCTGTGGTCCTTTGGGAGGCGCTAGGGGAGAATGCGTGTCCTGGCCTTTTCCAGTTTCTAGAGGCTGCTCAGATTCCCTTGGCACGTGGCCCCACCCTTCTCCTCCAAAGCCAGCAGCGGTGGGAGGAGTCTTTCCCACTCAACATCATTGCTGGAATACGGACTCTTCCGCCTCCCTTTTCCACGTGGAAGGACTCTTGGGGTTGCACTGGGCCCACCTGGGTAATCCAGGCTGCTCTCCCCATGTTAAGGTCTGTTGATTAGGTAACGTTAATCCATCTGTTATGTTGATCCCTCTTTGCCATGCAATCCCATGCAAGGCCATGCAGGGACAGCTTCCAGGAATTAGCACACGGGAGTCTTTGGGAGGCCATGATTCTGCCTACAGCACATGTTCATTTCCAAAGCACAATGCCAAACCCAGACTGCCACCGGGCCCTAGCAGGGGTTGTCTCATTCCCCAAATTGGTTCCTAGGCAGCCTTCTGAGGAGTTGGGGGCACGCAACTTGGGTGAGGTGACTTTGCCAGGACAGGACCTCTCTTTCCCACAAGAACGGCTGTCATAATATCATTGGACACCTCAGGCCTCTGTGGGTACCTGCTCAGGGCTGTGGACACCTGAAAGGCAACCCTCCCTAGGCTGAAGGAGAGCTTTCATTCAGACATCACCTTTCCCTGGGGTGGGGGTGCGGGGAGGGGTGGAGGTGGGGAGGTCCCAGCCGCAGGTGAATTTAGTTCATTCATTCCACCAAGAGAGACTCATAATAGACCCATTGAAGCTGGTTAACCCTTTCCCTGCTGTGTCAGGCTTAACTGCCTTCAAAATGTCAACAACTCAAAAACAAGGGGGTCTTTTCCTCAGCAAAATTGATTGTCTGAGAGACGCCATGAAAGGCTAGTCTCTTTTCTAGTCTTTTCCATAAGAAGTTCACTTTCAGGTTTGGTGGATTTGTTATTCTATGTGGCGAATTATTGTTTTTCAGGGCTCCATTGGACAATAGGAACTTCAAAAGTTTGTACAGCAACTCGGCTTTCTCTTCACCTAATAAAAATATCAGACATTCCTAGTGGGTTGGTGCCTGGGAGGAATGTCACCTACTAGTCGCTGCTGGGAAGGACCTTCTTGTCCAGCCTCCCTGCTGAGGGTTGCAGCTCTTCTAACTCGTAAGGCAGAGGTCCTTTTCCATGGGCTTTATTTATGTGTTGATTTATTTTAAATTTCGTTTCTATTGTTGTTCTATAACAGTTGTCCAGCCCCCCTACCCCATCCCTGTTGCTCTCCATGGGTCATTTATACTAATTCCTTGATGGGACCCATCATCCCCTTCTTCTCCCCACCCCTCTCCCCTGGTCACTGTCAGTCTGTTCCTTGTTTCATGCCTCTGGCTCTATTTTGCTCATTTGTTCGTTTCGTTCACTAGATTCCTCTTAAATAGGTGAGATTATATGGTATTTGTCTTTTGTCTCCTGGCTTATTTCACCTAGCATAATACTTTCCAGTTCCATCCATGCTGTCATGAAGGGTAGGAGTTCCTTCTTTCTTTCTGCTGTGTAGTATTCCTTTGTGTAAATGTACCGCAGTTTTCGGATCCATTCATCTACTGATGGACCTTTAGGTTGTTTCCAGCACTTGGCTATTATAAATAAAGCTGCTAAGAACATAGGGGTGTGTAGGTTCCTGAGTCAGTGTTTCAGGATTCTTTGGGTATCATTCCAGCAGTGGAATCACTGGATCAAAAGGCAGTTCCATTTTTAGTTTTTTTGAGCAAATTCCATACTGTTTTCCACAGTGGCTGCACCAGCAGACTTTCTATTTGTTTTAGATGATGCTTTAAGGCAAACTGCCATACTTCTTTCATAGGCCTCTCATCTTTAGGTGGAAGCCCATTTAAAAAAAAATCTACTTAAAAAAAGATTTTATTCATTATTTTTAGAGAGAAGGGCAGGGAGGGAGGAAGAAGGATCAAGAAATGTCACTGTATGGTTGCCTTTCACCTGCCTCCAGCAGGGGACCTGGCTAGAGACCTGGCTTGCAACCTGGTTATGTGCCGTGACTAGGAATTGAACCAGCGACCCTTGGGTTTGCAGGCTGGTGTTCAATCCCCTGAGCCACACCAGCCAGGGCTTTGGAAGCCCATTTCCATAGAGCTAGGTTAACTTGAGAGTTCCTTTCATTCTAAATGAAAAAATACTATAGACTGTTTTTCAGTTGGGGTAGACCAACTCTTTTTAGGAGAAGAAATGACACAGTCTCAATGTGGGAACCAGTGAGACCTGGTTTTGAGGGACTTTGAGCTCTGAACGTGAATCTTTTGCTTGTTGGTGGACAGCCCTTAGCATCTCTGGCTTTCCCCCCAGTATGCCAGGGATAACACATAAATGAAGGATCTTCTCTCTCACAATTTTACAGTTTTGCTCTTACTAAAACTCAAACTGAGCCTATTTTTATGGCCGAGATTCATTTCTACTGGACATCAGTCGTAGCCAATCATGTGAGCCACATATGCAATTTAAAATTTCCTAGTAGCCCCATTGGCAAGTAGAAAGGAACAAGTGAAATTAACTTTAACAATCTATTTTATTTTACCCCGATCGTCCAACATAGGCACGTTGACATGTAACCCGTACAAAAACATTAATGAGCTATTTTACATTCCTTTTCTGTACTCAGCCTTCAAAATCCAGCATGCATTTTATACGTCAAGCGCATTTTAATTCAGAGGCTAAATTTTCCTTGGCAGCACTTGATCTGGATTTAGAGTTCATAAAAGGGAGTGTTGAGAAGGTAGATTCACATACCCCGAATTGTTCCCAATGTACTTAGAAGTTTTCCGATAACTGATTCAAGTGTCAGTTTTTGATTCCGAGTTAATGAAAAGGAACTATAATGGGAATTCCAGCCCCTCCCCGGCAGCAGCTGTGACGGAAGGGCGCCCTAGCCCTCATGGCTGGTGACGGGACTGGACAGCACAGATCTAGGGTGTTCTGGACAAACCCCAAAGCCAGCACAGGATTTGGGGCTAGGAGGCTGTGGACAGGGGTACGGAGAGCCCTCCCCTCCCTCCTTGGCATGGATTCTGGCTTGTGCCTCACCGGGGTGGCCAGAGCCCGGCCTCTGAGGCTTTCATCCCCTTTCGCACAATCGTTAATTCACGCATTCGATCGAATTCATTGAGCCCCGATACGGCGCCCGTTAAGTGCAAGTGTCTTAGTTTACTGACACGTAGGAGGGGTAAGTGATACGGAGGCAAACAAATAAGCAGGATCATTTCGCCTCATGGTGAGTGAGTGAAGGAATGGCGGGGGGGGATGGGGCGGAAACTTCTAGAAGATGGTCAGGGAGGCCTCTCGAGGGTGGGCCCCTGGAACCGAGGCCACGTGCTGGCCTGAGGGCTCGAGCATGCCAGCCGCAGGCTCTGTTTCCACATCAATAAGGTGGGGATAATAACCCTACCTACAGGGTGGCCGTGAAGATGAAAAATGTTACTACGTGTAAGTATCTGGCAGATTTCAGGTGCACGGAAATGTCAGCCGTTGTTTTAGTTCTCTCATCAAAAGTGTCTGCGTGCCGGCTGGCCAGCCGGTGCCGGGCACCCGTAGTTCTGGGGTGGAGATGGAAATATGAGAAAGTTAGTGGAGGTCAAGGTTTTGGTACCTGCGCTGACCATGGCTCTGGCAGCTGCCACCCTGTGAGCTGAGAGGGTACCCAGAATCCAGGTGGGAAGGTGCTGTTAGAGTTTGGTACCCTGGTGGCCCAGGAGCAGGTGCAGGGGGTGATGGAGGGCCAGTGGGGCCAGAGGACCAGCTCTTCTTGGCCTGAAGGCCCAGCCTAGGCCCCTGAGCCCAGCCAGTTTCTCCCAGTCATTTGTTTGTTGACGGGTTATCATGGCAACAGAGGAGGCACAGAAAAAAATTAATTATTAGTACAGAATGAAACGGAACAATTTGGACTTGGGTTCGCAATTAATTAAAATTCTGTCCCCCGTGATTCTCCCACGTCCTGGCTGTTTTCTTCAGCCTCGGGATATCTCTGTTCCTGGTCTCAGAGAATAAGATGACTTAAAAGTAAACGCATTCGAAGTTTTAGAACAACAGTGGTCTCTCTTTCCCACACAGAATGCATGTTGAGGGAAGACCAGGCCCCTGGGAATTGTGGGGTTAAAGGCCTTTGCAATTCAGCTGCTACTCAGGCGGGGGGTGGGGGGACTGGAAGGAGTAGTATTGTCATCATCACTTTGTTTTTAAAGCCCCATCAAGGCTCTTCAAGTGTTCATCACTGCCAGCTGAGCATTCAGAATGTCCCAGAGGTTAGGAAGGAGTCCTGGTGAAGAGTTTTTTCCAAGACACTAATTGCCAGTGCATGTGACACTCGGAACTTCGATCGGGCACACAGCCAGGCGAGAGACTCGGAAGGGGAGGCCCAGTCCAGCCCGGGAGCTGGCCCTGGCCCCAAGGCTGGGGAAGAAGATCAATGTGGCCCGTGTGGGCTCAGAAACAGAAACGCTGGTCTGAGAATCAGAAGCAAAGAGACTCTCACTTCATACGCACTGAGATGTAGCGGGGTCATTTGCTCACTTACCCATTTGCTAAACAAATATCTTCTTAATGTCTGCTCTCTGCTGGGCACTGCTTAGGCCTTAAGTACGGAGTCCTGAGCATCAGAGGCAGAATCTTCTGTCCTCCATGGGTGCTGTGTTGTAGTTGGTGGAATAAGGATACACAACATGTACAGCCTGTTTAACTATCGACGTGGGCTCCCATGGAAAATAAAAAGGCAATGATTGGGCAGTGTTGGGTGTGTGTGTGTATGCGGTCAGTTTTAGATTGGGTGGCCGAAGACAGCTTCACCGAGAGTTTGATCTTTGAGTAAAGACCCCAGGAAGAGAGTGAGTGAGCCACAGATATCTCTAAGGAAAGAACATTGAGAAAGAGAGAGCATAAGGTGCATAGATCTTGAGGTAGGAAATGCCTGGTGTGTTTAAGGAACAGCGAAGATACAGGTGTAGCTAAAGTGGTAACAGGGGTGTGCCGGGGTGGGAGACAGGTTATCCAGGGCTAAGTAAGGATGTTAGCTTTCCGTGAATGAAGTGACATTTTTTGAGCAGAGGGGTGATGTGATCTGCCTTGGGTTTGTAATTCGGGTGGGAGACGCTGCTGGCCCAAGTCGGGCTGCTAGAGGTGGATGTGGTGGGAAGCCGTCAGTTTGAACATTATTTGAAGGTTGAGCTGATGCTATGTATTGTCGATGTTGGGTGACTCCAGGACTTTTGGGCTTGTGTATTAGTCAGGGTTCTACTGAGAACCAGAACCAATAAGATGTGAGGAAATAAGTTTACAGAGGGTGGTGGAGGTCTGCAGGGTGGGCCATTCAAGTGTGAAGGCTGCCTGCTGGCAGAATTCCCTCCTGTTTAGGGCTGCTCAGTCCTTTTTCTCCAGCCAGGCCTTCGGCTGATTGAATAAGGCCCACCCAAATTAGGTTGAGAATCTGCTTTATTCTGATGTCAATGTTAATCTCATCCAAAGCATGGCCCCTGCAGAAATATTCACAACAGTGATTGACTGTTTATCTGGACCAAGGGTGCCGCGGTCCAGTCAAGGTGGCCCAGACTGTAACCTTGCTCACGTTTCAAGGGTAGTTTCATCCGTCTGGCCCAGATGCCTGTATCCCACGTGTGCCTGATGGAGCCTCAGTTGCCAAGATCACCCCTGGAACTGGTTCTAGCAGACCCCAAAGGAGTCCCACAGCAGAGGACCCTTTGACTTTTCTAGGCAAGATGCTTCCTACTTACCTACTCATGCAGTGGCCTCCTAGGGACATCAAGGTAGGCTGTAACTGCTGGGGATGCCACAGCCCAGAAGATGCTCCAAGTCAGAGAGCAGGACTCAGGCCCATGTAGGAGCCTGAGAGTCACAGAGGACCACAGCTGGCCACAGGGCACCGAGGGGCTGGGGCTGGGAGAGCCAGCTGGGGCTGCTGCCACCTTGCTCATGCTTCATGCCTGGTGTGATGTCTCTTCTTCTGGCCTTACCTGCTCCTCTCCAGCATTATGCTGGTACCCTGGTGCAAGGAATATGCAAAGAGGGAGGAGGCAGTGAAAGGGGGAAAAGGAGAGACCTAGCATGGTGGGCCCAGCCCAGAGTTTGGAGTTTTCCTATTGCCAGAGAAGCTGCTGTTGGCTCCCACAGCGGGTGGGAACCTCCTGCTCTGCCCTTAGACAGAGACCCGTTGTCCTGTTCCCAGGTCCAGCTGCCTTAAACTCTTTTAAAGGACCTCAAGAGTCATCATGCATTTCAAAAATTGTCAAAAAACCCAGCGGGATTCAGTGCAGAGAAGCTCTTCCAAATGTGGTGAGAGGCGGTCTGGCTTGCCGGATGGATGTTTACATCTTGCGGTGTGAGCAACAAATTTGATCACAAGGGCCCAAACCACTTCCTTGGCTGACAGGCAAGTAAATTTGCCAGGGCGCTGCGTATGCTCCTTTGACCCGATCTTGTGCTTGACCTCAGAGTTTCCCCCTTCCCCTTGGGCTCTCACAGCAGCCTGAACTTTACCACACGTCCCTCCCGAAAAGCCCCGCTCAGCTCACTGGTGAACCGGGACTCAGAGGGCACGTGGGTGTGATTTGATCAAGGCCGTGGGGTGAGATGGTATCCGGAGCTTGCGCTCAGCCTCCAGGTGCCCTGTCCCAGACATGGCACAGAGTGGGTGCTCAGAATACAAGGCTGAGCTGGGACATAGGGACAGCTGGGACATAGGGAGTCTCCTTCTGCATACCTGGTTCCTCAGGGACACTGCAGTAGAGCAGGCAGTGATCACTTGTCACAAAGATGACTCAGGATGTTGGGCAGGGATTGCATGAAGGAGACAGAGGGCCACAGCAGAAGGAGGCACGGGTGGAGCAGAAGACAGCCCAGGGCTCCCTGAGTGACTACGTGGGAGAATCTGAGGACAGTGCCCGAGACAAAGGAAGGGGTACAGAAGGCTTGCGAAGTAAGCAAGGTCTGGAGTCAGACAGGATTAGCTATCAGTGTGACCTCCACTTCTCACCTGCTGTGGAGCTGGTCTGTTGCTTCCCCTCTCCGCATCTCATCTATGCCACAGGACTAAACATTGCAGCCCTTCTTGCCCCCAAGGTTGGATGCAGAGCTCAGTGTGAGCTAATAAACATGAGTGAGTGCAAGTGCTGTTTCTGCTGAGGGATAAGAGAAATATTCTCCCCTTGATGGCTGTTGATGTAAATATCAGCTTGGTTGGCCTCCGAAGTGGGGGGCCTTACTCCTGAGTTTTGTGTTTTTGTTTTTATCCTCATTGGAAGACATGCTTATTGATTTTAGAGAGAGGGCAAGGGAGGGAGAAAGAGAGGGAAAGACATGTTGATGTGAGAGAGAAATGTTGATCTGTTGCCTCTCATACACACCCCAGCTGGGGACCTAACTGCAACCTAGGCACATGCCCTGACCAGGAATTGAACCCGGGACCTTTCAGTTTATGGGATGACACCCAGTCAGCTAAGCCACACTGGCCAAGGCTTCTGGGTACCAGTCTTCTTCTCTTTCATAGCTTCCTTTCTTCTTATGATTGACCTTTTCTCTTTTGCATTTCTCCCAAGAGCTAAACTTCTAACTTTTCACACACATGTCCCCAAGCCTTTCCAGGGTGTCACCCTGGGAGCAGGGCTTTCATCATGGAGCAAGACGGGAAGGCGAGGGCAGCGGCTGGATGGAATATCAATTCCTCCTGCACGGAAAGGGATGCCACAGGCTGCTGGTCGGCAGTGATGCTGGTGTTTTGACACGTGTCAGGTGGCTTTGATTCCGGAAGGTGCGCGTCATGGTGGTGGCTAAATTAAGACCAGCCTGAATCTGAACTTCTCGCAGCAAACAATGGAGTTTCTCTTCTTCTGCCTTGTCCTGGGTTTCCTGTCTGCCTGCTTTCCAGGGCCGAGCCCCCGAGTTGGGGCGAAGCTGCCCTCATTCACCTCCTCTGGGATATGAGCCCTCTCAGAGGGCATGCTGGGGTAGGACAGGCTTTGTGCAGGCACCGGGGAGAAGTGGGTGCCCCTGGGCACTGAGCACAGGCACAATAATTTCTGAGACCTCAGAGCAGAAACCATTTGGAACCTTGGCAATTCCATGTCTCTTCCTCCACCTCCACCCCTCCAGGACAGCTTCTGCTCACCAGCAGTTGCAGAGATTTGCAAGGACATTGGAGATGCGCATGGGCTTAAAAACCAGCAGCGAAGGAGTCTGGGTGGGATTTGTGTCTGTAAACCTTGCAGGGCCAACCAGCATTAAGTGGAGCAAACACTTGGGTCATTTTTGCTCAATACGGGACCCCCCTTGAGAGTGGTATGACCCACTCCTGAATTTTTTTAGCTGCAGTTACTTCTGGTAATCACTTCCTCATAGATGGTGGTCTCCAAGTGGCCCTTCCCAGATTTGCCCACTTCTTACACAAACATTGATGGAGTTCCTGCCCCTTGTCCTGTCCCAGGACCGTGGTGGTGACGGGGTCTTGGTCCCAACAGTCAGAAATTCTCCCTCCAGCAAGAGAGGCTCCAGGATCATTTTGACGCACGTGGTTCTTCAGGATAAAAACTGGCCCAGGGATGTGGCTGGATAGAGGAGATACCCTTTTGGGGTGGAGGGTATTCTTGGAAGGGTTCCTGGAGGAGGCGGACAAAGAACTCATGTGTGGAGGATGACTTGGCACCAACAGGAGAAGGCAGTCGTGTGGGTTAGTGGCAGGGCAGACAGCTATCCTGGTTTGCTGCGGAGGGAGGGCTTTCTGGGGACATGAGACTTGCATACTGTCAACGGAAGTATAATATCAACTAGGTGTTTCATCATCAAAGAGATTTATTTGGAGAAGAAAGAAGAAGTGCAACCTAGTGGTTGCAGACATGGCAACCCATGGGCACACTCTGTCTGTGGTGCCAGAACGGAGGTATTTATAGAAGGAAGGAGAAAGTTAGGGGACATGAGAACCATAGAGCTTTATTACAACCATAGAATTCTTCCTCTGGAGTTCTGCGCACTCTCATGATTATGTCGGTGGGCTTTCACAGGTCCTAGGGCCTCCCTTAGACCCTCCTGATCTATTGTTTCCTGAAAGTTCCAGTTAGTCTCTGTCAATACTAAAACAGAGATGGTTCTCATCAGAGATGGCTGGCCACCCTAGGTAGTGAAAGGACCAAGGCTTATGGAGCTGGAAAGCGGTGGGTTTGAATCCCAGCTCTTAAGTCTCAGAGCTGGTTGGCTTAGTGGTCTCCGTTACAGGTAGTTATTTAGATGGAAAAAACCAGCATTTTCAAATGCCAGTCAACATGTTTGGAGCAGAGTTCATGAAGAAGGGTGAGAAAAGAGTAAGAGGCTGGCTGGAGATAGAGGCAGGAGCCAGATTCTAGGGGGTCTGAATAGCATCCTAAGGAATTTAGACACCCCCCGCCCCGCCCCCCAAGTCAGTGGTTAGTCACTGAATTAATTATTTTTATTTTTTTCTGACAGTGAATTAATATTAGAAGATGAGTAAAGCAATCAGGGTCTTGCTGTAGAGTGGTGATCCTGGAAGCAGGGGGAGAGCAGATTAGGAATTGAATCTGGACAGGATCAAGAGGGTAGGAATGATGTAGTGAAGCGGTTGGGACCAGGGGGTTGTATTCTGAGAAAATCAGAGCTAAGTTGAGAATTCCAGAGAAGGCCGTCAGCCAGCCCAGAGTCAGGCTGGGAGCCCCAGAGGTTGAAAGGGACAGGAATGTCATCTTCTGAGCATCCGGCCTGTGGGTTGTGGCTATGTGCAGTGTGGGGCTGGAAGGTCATGTGCTTTCTAAACAGATTCAACACCTAGGAAACTGCTGGAGTACGACCTCGTGAGCTCCTTGGGATGTGCTTTGGGACCTCTGGCATGCCGGCAGGTTCTTTCTTTGCTGGCTCCATCCTGCATGCGAGGCTTTGTGCCAGCACTTTGAGGGCTCATCATCTCCATGGTGATGGAAAGTGGTGTGCCAAACACATGACATCACCCCGAGGTTATGCAGAAGAGCACGCTGGGGCGGGGAGCTTTGGGGGTTGGGGAGTCTGGTTGGGATGGGAAGCCCTGCAGACCCTGAGAGCAGGTCTCCAGGTTGCCGAGAGGATGCACCAGCCCTGCATGAAGGGACCTGGACTAGACGGAGGGTGGCCTCCATCTCCTTAACAGTTTGGAATTGGGAAGGACTTTCTGTAGATAATAATTGAAAGAAATTTTGAAAGAGTTGATTGAATTGGTTGACCTTACATAAATAAGTTGTGTGTTTTTTGGTACATAAACAATTCCAAATGTGAAAAGGCAAAGGACAAATTTGGGTAATTACTTGCAATAAATATAGTGTACAGAGTTATCCTTCAGATGCAAGAAGGTATAACATATATCTTGGGAAAAAGAAAGAGTTGCAACCTGGTGTGTGCAGATATGGCAAACCACATGCACACTCTTCCTTATCCTTAAGAGGTTAGAAAATTTTTAAATGAATAGTAATTAAGAAACTACCTTGGTAGAAAGTATAACAGAATATTTATAGAGACAAAAGTTTTATTCATTTATTCATCTTTTCACTAATTTATTGAGCATTTACTACATGGCAAGCCCTATTTTAGTATTGGAGGTACAGCAGTCAACAAAACAGACACACTTCCCTGCACTCATAGAGTCTCAGTGCTCTCTGCTATTTTGCTATGTCTTCTTCTAATTCGTGTTTTATATGTTAATTTAATTTCACATAAACTATTTTACTCATCTCTGATTCGATTCTCTGAAACTGAATTGAGAATTTATTCTCCCCCTCAAAAGTAGAATAATTGCCCTAACCATTAATTCATTAATCCTTCCTTTTCTCACTGGTAGATGATACCCTTTTATCAAATAATTAATGAATAGATACTGTATTTTTGTTTCATGTTATTGGCTAGAAATAGAAAATGTGTAGTCCTGGTAGTGATAAGAAGTCAAGCTTGCCTTTTTCTAATTTTAGCAGAATTGCCCTTATTATTCCACTACGAACAGGATAGCAATTACAGGCGTAAATTCACACATTTTAGGTGGCTAAGTATTTTTTTTTAATTCATGAAAAAGTATTATATTGCCTTGGCTGGTGGCTGGCCTGTGAACCCAAAGGTCACTTATCCTTAAGAGGTTAGAAAATTTAAACCTGTCTGGTTCAATTTCCAGCCAGGCCACATAATCAGGTTGCAAGCCAGGTCTCCAGTCAGGTCCATAGCTGGAGTCAGGTGAAAGGCAACCACACATTTGTGTTTCCCTCCCTTTCTGCCTCTCGTTCCTGATCTTAGGGGAAAAGCTTTCAGTTTTTGTCCATTAAGTATGATGTTGGCTTCAGGTTTCTCATAGATGGCCTTTATGATGTTGAGGTATGCTCCCTCTATTCCCATTTTGCTGAGGGTTTTTATCATAAATGGTTGCTGCACTTTATCAAATGCTTTTTCAGCATCTGTTGATATGATCATATGGTTTTTATCTTTCAATTTGTTGATGTGGTGTATTACATTGATTGATTTTCGAATGTTGTACCATCCTTGCATCCCTGGGAT